>JANKYE010000224.1:8768574-8782930 GCA_032467995.1 Erythroxylum dillonii
ATTAATATCAATGTTATAATTTATTAATATAATATTTTATTAATATTAGCAACAATATATTGATCTTGATACTATCATTAATAATTTTGCATATAGAAATGTTTAGAGAAATTATTTTTCATGATCATCTATATGCTTGTTAGTGTAATTCTCTTCGTGTTTTACAATTTGATATTGTTATTCAGTTGCTGCTACTACTATTTTGTTGTCACTGCTACTATTTTTAATAATTTTATTATTGTTGACATTTACAAGACGTTGAGTATGTGGACTTATGACTTAAGTCACTTATGTATGGATATTAAATTTTAAAGTTTACATATTTGTATATTGTTAATTCATTAGGGTCCTTCTTTTTACTTTGCCTTAATCCTATAATACGTTAACAAGAGGCCTGTCTATAACATAAGGGCTTAAATTGGATATAGATTTATTCAATTTATTTATCTATTTCTTAACTTATTAATTAACTTATCAGGTTAAAAATATCATTACTATTTATTATAATCCTTGTGTATGTTGATATAAGATAAGACTATTTACAAAATGCTATACATTAGCAATATTAATGATAGAGTTAATGGTATATTGAATTTATAACAAATAGAAATTTTAGACAATTGATTAATATAATTTGTAGTTTTGATTAATAAATACAAAATAAGGTAAAGTTCCAATGTTAAAATATAATTTACTGAAAAAAGATACAACTAATAAGCTAATTTGCAATTACTTGAAAACTTAAAGATTGATTATCGGTAATAAATAATTTCCTATCTAAAAGATTGTGTTAACTATCCTCCCAATAGATAAGCTGACTCTTTTTTTTAATTCAAAGAATTTTATTGAAATAACCTTACACAAACCAACTCTTCTTGTTAATCAAAATTAGCAGTAACTCTTCACACTAATTTGCATTAGAAAAGTGGGGTAATATAAATAGTTTCTTCTTTGATTAACCTAATGTAAAGGTGTGATTTCATTTTACATAATATAAATAAACAAAGAAAAAGTAAAAGATTATAAAAGTTCTGAAGGCAAACATCAATTTGGTGTACAATTAAATATATAACAAAAGATAATAAAACTCTTATAAGACTTTTGAAGGAAAGAATAAGTGTGCAACTCAAAAATTTTGCAAGCATTAATGTATAAAGAAAGATTACTAAAAATATTTGTATCAATCTACTACCAGCTCTTGAAAAATAGTCCAACACTAAAAATATCATAAAAGCTCTAAGAATAAACATAAGATGCACATGGTTTTTTCTTTTTTCTTGTTAGTTTTAGAATATAGAAATCTTAATTTAGGTAAAGCTTCATTTTGTCTTTTATTTTTTGGCATATATTATAATAAATGAAAGTTCTTTTTTATAATGTCTGAGGATTAGGTCCTTTATTTTACTTAAACATAAGGGATTGACTACACTAATATCACTTTGGCATTATTATTGTTGCTAAGGTCTGAATTATTAGTTTGAAAGCTTGTAAGATAATAGAAAAGGCATGCTTTACTTTTTATTATGCATGTCGAGTCTTCTGGCTTATCAGGAAGAATTTGGCTCATGTTGAGAGATAGAGATTTATAATTGCTAGAAATCGGTGCTTTTTACCAACATATCTCTATAGAAGTTATAGCTTCTCGCAAAAAACGTTGGCTGCTTACTATGATTTATACTAGTTCTTTGTTAAGCTTGTAGAAGCAGTTATGAGATTTTTCAGCATCTGTTTCTAGTTGTGTTCTTAGTCCATATTTCATCGTTCAAGACTCTAATAGAGTACTACACGATGGCTCTTTAAAAATAAGGGGAAATAGTCACTTAGAAACAATGATTAATAGTTTCAATCTAATCGAATTGGAGTTCATATGTGTTCCTTTCACCTAACGTAATGGTAGAGAAGGAAGGTTTTCAATTTATGAATGTTTAGAACAAATATTGGCAACTCCCACTAACAACTTTTTTCCTTAAGTTAGAATCCTTCATTCGGTCATTACATACTCAGATTATTGTCCCATTTTATTAGATTTAGATGAGCAACTCTTTATTCCATGTAATAATATATTTAAATTCAGAGCAGATTGGTAAACTTTCCTAAGTTATAAGAAAATTATTAGGGATGTTCGATCAAATAATTCTTCAGATGTTACATTTGTATTTTAAGAAATAGGGTTAAATTTGATGAGGTGGAGCATAGATGTTTTTGGTACTATTTTAAGAAGAAAAAAAATAGATTGAATGATATACATAAAGCTTTGATGAAGAAACTAAATAATATTTGGAAGCAACATTTGGAAACATGTTTATTTTGCAAGTATGTTGACAGTATATATATTTTTTAAATTGTCTTCCTAACAAATCTTCTTCCTTTTTGGAAAAAAAAAAAAAAGCCAAGGATGTATTTCTTGAAGGCATTAAATAGAGAATGGGAGATCGCAAACTAGTATGGTTTTTAACAACAATTGACAAACTTTTGCCCTTCTAATAAGCTCTACCCTACAAGACATCAGTAGGAAAAAGATAAAGTGTTGAATTTGAATGAGAACTTATTTCAGCATATTGACCATAATACTTTCCTACTGCTGTATAATAGAAATTGTAAGTCACACATTCATGCTTGATATTAATAGAGCTAATGCCCCAATTTAATTATTCAACAACAAAAGAAGTTAGAATTTCTTTTTTGGACAAAGAAGCTACCACATGCATGGATAAAAGGTTTGTTCAATCTAGTTTACACCTCCTTGTTTAAAATGACCACTCGCTCTTTTTGCATTTATCACGAGGTATTCACCATCAAACAATACATTGTTCATTAATCACTCGTATGTGGTCGATTGGAACATTGTTGAATAACTATATAAGCATCACAATGTAGCTAAGCTTTAAGGATTTTGTACTATGGTCCTATGGTTTATTTTCTGAGTTTAGGAGAAAAGGGGAGGAAATGAAAGAAAAAGCGAAGTCTTTCCATTTTTGTTCTTGTTTCCATAAGGGTATGGCTTGTCTATGATGTAGTGGAGATCAGGCAAGCGATCATCGTATAACGTCAAAAATACCACTAGACAATAAGCACACACACAACCCATTTTAGGTTTTTATTATTATCTACTTAATATTTTCCTTTATAATTTAGAAAGTAACGTGTTTTCTTCAACAAATGCATTAAGGAATAGGAGGTTGATATTGATGATGAATTATCATTTGAAGTAAAGAATATAAATGTGAATATTCAGATATCTAAGGATGTCAAACATACTAAAATGTTCCAAATCAAATTATATCTTAGGTGGAGGTTTTTACAAAGTTTACGAGGGTTATGTTAAAAAAATAAAATAAATTGTATTAATAATAGCAAGAGCTACAAAATATCATTACAATAATTCACTGAATCGGTCAATAAATTCAGGATCCTCTAACAATTACAAAGGTAGAGGACATCAATTGATTATAGCATCCTGTAGTGTTTCAATCCTTGGCTAAGTGTCATTTAACCCTCTTGTATTTCATATTAGAATGGTCATTGGTTTTCCTCCTAGTTAATCGTCTTTTGGATTTAGAGGAACTCTCATGAAACCTTTTTGATATCTTAACAAGTTTGTCATTGTCTGGTTGTAGTAGCAGCAGGTTGTTTGGTGAATCATTATCCAGTAAACCAGGTTCATCTTCCATCGCTTCGTCCACTGATTGTGCATCTGCTTCCATTTGATAATTCACCTTCAATTGGCAGGTGTTTTCAACAGTCCTCAAGATATCTGATTCCTCCCTATTAGCTTATGATTGTTCCATATTATCTATCGTCAATAGACTAACAATACCAGAAGGTTGAATAACATTTGTTTTATCTTAACTATTTTTCAAAGGTATACTACTCAGCTCAGTTAGCTTATCACCTATCTTAATTTGTTGCACATCCGAATTATCAACCCATTTTCAGGTGAATTTGCATTTTCCTCTATAAAACATCCAACTACCTTAAGTTTGTCCCCTTTTAAAATCTTAGAAGTTGATGTCACTATAAGTTCGTCATAACTCCTTGTTTTGAAAAGGTTTCTAGTAGGTTTCCATCTCTTTTTCCCCAGATTGGGCTTCCATGGATAGGAAATTGGCACAATAAGTTTTGTCAGTACACCGTCATCACCTAGCTTCATAATAAGAAGCAGATCCAGCAACACAATCTGTTTTAACCTCAGTACAAATTTTTACAAAACATATACATTCCATATTTGCTATTTAGGTGTCCATACATATAGGCTTCCCAAGTGAACTAGCTAGGAAACTTAATCCTTCAATCGTTCAGAATTCAAGAGGAACGTTGTGGAAGTTAACCCACAACAGAAAAGCATCAACATTTCCCTATCCAAAATTAGTACCTGGCGTTCATTTTTGGATGAATATAGGCTAGCCACTAATATGTCAGGGACCTTGTTCGATGATCTCGTTAAGATTATTCTCGATTAAGAACTTGAATAAGGAGTCATTGTAATACCCCCACTACCATAAAGTACAAACAGGAACACCCTGAGGATGTTCCAATATATAACCTATGATAATGGTGCGCTACGTTTAATTCACAACATTCACTTAACATGACATCATAATTCTTTATTTTCTTATAAGACATCATAATGAAAAACACCATATTTTAAAACCCAAATTTCTCCTTTCATTTCATAAAACCAAATATTTACATTGAAAGTTTTCACTATTGTCTGAATATGAACATCATCATATCCTAATACAAAACACACTACATGAAAGAGGAAATACACAAAAAGATCTATCTAATCTTCTAATCTCATTTGACCAACCTTTGAGCCATTTCTTCTTTTTCCCCAAAAGTATAAGATTATACTTCTTGTAGCATCTCTTAGTAGCTAAAGTCGTCTCTCGGTCCTGAAATTTAATGTTACAATTTTGGTGAGTTTTGCAAACTCAATGAGGTAACCATCATCGATGGTTCACTCAATCATGCAACACATCACACATATAACATATAATTCACATCTTTACATTTTTCATAAATTATCACACATCACATTCTCACTTAAGGGTAAGGCAATTTTGCATTTCAAACAATCAAACATACTTATTAAAATAAATATGAAATGCTCATGTGACTCTTTTCCAATTATTACGTTGTTGTAATCGAGTGCCTAAACTGTCTTGTATCTATTGTAGATACCGAGCTCATTTATAATGTTCCTTATCTGTTGGGGATACATGGCTCATTTTACATAGTGAGCCTTTGGCTCTTAATCACATTTGGAACTTTAAGCTCGTTTTTGGTGACTACTCAGGTCACAACTCTCATTATCTGATCATGTACTCATGTATGAAACGCATCTCTTATAATCAATCATTCATGTCAAGAAGCATTTACTCGTCACATTCACATATAATTATCGCTTCAATATCACATTCATGCATCAAGTCTCGGACCTTTATTTTTTGGCATCAACATAATTAAATCACATTCATATCATCATTCAAAACATATTCTAAAGCAACAATTAATTGCGTGAAATCGTCTAGGTTGTTGGCCCCCGAATTTTTGTTGTTGAGTTAAACATGATTTAAATTAATTATGGGGTCTTAATAGATTAATTATTTTTGGAGTTATTTATTATGTTAAGGTTAGTAGGATTTTATTGTATAGGTTAACTGAATTAAGGTAGTAAAATTGTATGAAGGGCATTTTTGGAAGATCACTTAGGATTAAAAGTTATAAAGCATAAATGAAAAGGCAAAATGGACATTGCACACTCATTAAAGGCAGGATTGGAAGATGAAAATGTGGTCTTGCATTTGAGAGAAGGAAAAACGTGAATTGAGGGAGAGTAGAAGAGAATAACGAAAAGAAGAGAGAAAGAAGTAAGGGTGTCGTGGAGAAGAGAGAAAAGAAGAGAAAACAAGCTAGGGTTCATTTTTTTCTAAGCTTTCTAGAGAGATTTTGAGGTTGTTCAAGAAGAGAAAAAGAAAGAGGAAGAGAGAAGCTTTCTTTAAAGCCAAGAAACTCATTATTTGGTGAAGATTCAAGGTAAGTGCATTATGAATCCTTTGGATTTTTGAAATGGTTTTAGTTCAAAAAGCTTAGAAAGTGTATGGGTTTAAACTTTCTAGGATTAATTTTAGTGAATATGTCTTATGGGTTCTCCAATTTGTAATCCTATTAAATGGAAAATTTTGACATTGATGAAGGAAATCAAGAGAGGCAGGAGGAGCAAGAGTAGAGGCATCTTTGAGGAGTCTATAAGCAAGGAAATCAAGGTGGATTTCATGTTTATAATTGAGTAATGAGCCATGAATATCTTTTCAAATTTAAGAGCATTAAATGATTTCAATTGTTTTATGAATGTTTCATTATTGCTCTTTGAATGCTTGAGAAAATTGTTATATGTTTAGTACATGAATTTCTATTGGTGAATTATGAAATGGTTTTCGAAATATTTCATGCTCATGAAAAACATGTTTTCAGAAATATTTTGGGCAACACGCTTACAAGTTGTGAAATGCATAAATATGTGGGTTTGGTTTAGTCCATTCTATATGTCAAGTGCATTTCGACTAAAGGCTTCTCTCGTCTGCCCGCTAGTGGCATGGAGCTCCTTCACAGACTCCCCTAAGTTTACAGCTACGCAAAACCATTATGTGAGATTGCGATAGTACGTTCTGTTCATGGCTACACAAGACCATTTTATGGAACTATGTTAGTACGATCTATTCATAGACCTACCCAAACAATTATGATGTACTTATGTGTTTACATTTGTTGACAAGTTTGATGAATGCATGATTTATGTTGCTTATGAATTGTTTGATAAATGAAAATTTGGAAAATATTTGCTATATGATTCAATGTGAATTTTTACAATGGAAATGAATATTTCAATGGTTTTACTTGTTACCGATTATAAAATTGTTACCCACGAGATTTTAAGCTCACCCCCCCCCCCCCCCTCGTTCCTTCCTATCTTTAGGTGATGAGAAAGAGACCAAGTGATAGAGTATAGAGGCATTCCTTGGAATTCTGCTTATTTTGTATTTTAAGCTAATTTTTGTAAAGCAAGGCTTTAGACGTATTTCGAGAATTATTAGGTTATATATCTTTTATATTTTGGATTTTGATACTGATGATGTAATGTGTTGGATCACCTATGGCCCAAGTATTCACAATACATAGTGGAAAGGACCATAAAATAACAAGAAGCATAACCGAAAACTATAGCATGTACGAAATTACCTCTTGACGCGGATTGGTTGTTTCTTTTTCAGATTTGTAGACACTGTAATGTGAGAATGTCCTCTACTGGTATCCATATGTGGATGAATGATTTGGGCAGCGGCTCATGTGTACTAACACGTTCAAAAAACCTTTTCGAACGCCGCACAGTTTTCCTCTCGAAAGGTGGCTAGGGTTTTCGTCTCACTCCCTCTTTTTAATGAGACCTAAGTTTCTCTATTTATAGAGAAAACCTATTTCCATTGAAGCTCAATAAGTTTCGGCCCATATTATATCTCATATAATAAAAGCTCAACAACTTAATTCAATCTAGCCCAATAAATATATCTACATATATTTATTTAATGCCTAATAAATTAGGCCTAAGAGAATAAGCTCAGATCACATCACTCTTTGTGTGTGACCCTGTAGGCTCATTTGATGTTGGCAATGGGCTTGATCACACTTCAAGGCCTGTAAGTCATAAGCGACCTCTAGTAAGACATTATGAATACCCAAATCAAATGAGGATCAGTAATTCGATTTAACCTGTAACCATGGTTATAAACTCAATCCCTTTATAACACGATATCAAGATTAATCATAAGGCGTGGTATATGTCAACCTTTGATTAATCATAGTTTTTCGATCCCTAAGTTGACTAATTATAACAAATGACATTGATGACTCCTCATCAATTCATTTAAGCACGGCCATGCATTTCTTCAGCATACTTGTCAAGAGGTCCAAATGATATCTCTCTCATTTAAGAGAGGTACATCTATGTCATTCACATCCCTCCGCATGATTCATTTAATGTCCAGCATAAGACTACTTGTTATTCAGTTAAAATATAACTTAGTCTTATGTCAAAACATTGAATTCCTTATATAGGGAACCATGATGACTTTAGGTCAAGGTACTAAAGTCAAATCATATTGAGAATCACTAAAGACATGAAACCATATAGTATTCTCTCTGTGGGTCGGTCCAATATATGTTCTCTAACATATATCTATATTTCTGATTTGATAACTCATATCTATAATTAGAAAAACGTGATCATCAATCAGAATACATACTAGTCTTAATTCATTATTGTTCCACCAATAACGATCGACCAGGGACAGTTTAGAATAGTATTATAATGCTTATGGTTTTCCTATCAAGTCACATACTTGATGACATAAGCATAATACTATTCATGAAACGTAAATCACATTACGTAAATGATATACATGCACATATAAAAGAATACTTCATAATATATTATGAATAAGTCCTAATGTTAGTACAAAAGTCACAAATGTCCATTGGCCTAGGGCACACTACTAACATAATGTGGCTTCAAATGCCATTAAAGCTTTGTAAAAATCTCCTTTTTGAGGGTATTGAAATATGAATTTGTATATGAATGAGGTTGAGATGAAATTAGGTATGCTTGAGGAAGTTATCGATTTGAGATGATAGATTTCGAATGCGAATTATTGTTATAAATATCAGTGAGATGTGTTATGGAAAAACCATGTTGTACATTGCATATTCAAGTCTTTCATAAGGGTAAAAATTATTTCCTGACTTCAGGAAAAAAACTGTATTAATCTAGGCTGAATTTGTCAAAGTTGTCCTTTTGGAAGTTGTAACTTATCTTTCTAGCTTTCCAACGATTTATAGTATGAAATTTTTGGGCATCGGAGTTGAGAGATATATTCTTTATAAGTTGGTGATGCTGCATAGGATGTATATACAAGACAACTATAGTAAATGATGAGAATTAGTTGTAGTGATGAATCAAATGAGTTGAGATTAAAGAGTTTAATGAAACAAAGTTGGTAGTTGAATTTATATGAAGTGATATCGCATTAGAAGAATTGAATTTGGAAAGATTATGAGTGAAATTGATGTTAGAATGGATGTAGGAACCATTGGAAATGCTTTGGAGGGAGTTTTGTCTCACCTATGTCTCTTAGATGAACTTTCTTGGGTCTGGAAATGTCACCAGCCTCGTCCATATCCATTAAACGGACCTTCATGAGGCTGGAAAACACTCCAAACCCTGTGTATGTTCGTTAGGTGGAGTTGTATGTCCGTTTAACGGACATACATTGTACACCTTAGAAAGATTACATTTTTGACCCTCTAAATGGAAAAATCTCTCTTCAGAGTCTCACAAAAGTTGTAGATCTAGAAGTTCTCTTTGAAACCATCCTAAAACAACCTCAATCCGATAACTCTAGTGAAAGTTACATCAATTGTCTCAAAATAGGTACAATATGATTGAGGACATATTCATGTTTGATTTGTTTGGCCATAACTTCATCATCTGACCTCCAAATAAAGTGATTTTTAAACCAATAGATTCCTAACACATTTTTCTATCTCTCCATAAAAATTGGTAGCCTTTGGTGTTGATTTGAAAAAGATTGATGGAAAGAAAGTGAGGGAATTGGTTGGAAGAGCATGACTTGGTTATGAACATACTTTGACTTTTTAATCGTATCTTAATTTATAGAGCTTCGAATGAGATGGTTCTTGTTTCAAAATAAACTAGAGACATAGAGCTAAAATTGTTCTAAAGAAGTCAAATTGTGATTTTGGTGACAGACTGGTATGAGCATGCCACTCTTATGGGATATGTGTCTAGATGTCACTGGGATGTCGGGCACGTGTCTTGGACATTTTAGGCTTAAATGGAACTTAAAATGTACTTAGTAGAGAAAACACAAATGAGTGTTCTGTTAAGGTGATGTTTGATGACATAAACACAAGAATGGATTGTCGTATATCCATTGATCAGATAGGAAATTTTGGGATGTTTTAATAATGAAGATGAACTAATGATCCTTAATGAGGGTTCATTTAAATAACCCTATAGGGTAATGCACTCACATTTTCTGACTTCGAATGTTCGGTTCCGAAAATGGGGTCCAATATAGGTTACTCACAGATTGCTCCCGAAGTTATTGCCTCGAAGTTTCAGTAACGTCTAGAAGTTGACGTTCCAATTGCTCCTCTATATCAAGCAATATAAACATTCACACTTTTGCATAATAGTAAGTGTTTGTTAATGCACATGTATGTATATGAAATATGCACAATGCATGTTCATGACAATCCCCGGTATTTTTCCATTATTCTTGTCACAAAATCAATCCAATATCAAAGCTCACTTAAGTATCATTTGTATGTAGGGTTTATACCTCAAATAAACACTTTGCATCTAATCTCATAACCCAATGAATAATTTCAGATTTTTCCAAAAATTGACTTTGGTCTACTGTTCTTGATCATTTAGATAATACAAATGAAGTAATTTGGCAATACTTTCTTCTAGAAAATTGTTCTCCTATCTCTTAAGTTTCTAATGACACCAAGATCATCTAATTAGGTTCATTAATCTGAAAGTTATACCCCAAAAATTTACGGACTTTTCTTATATTGGAACAGTGCCCTATACTCAACTTCCATCCAGAAATTGAAATTCTTAGAGACTGAATTAAAATTCAATTTCTTCAGACAATTTGTATCCCTATGTCTCTAGGTGACTTCAAATCAAAATCATTCCATTTGGATAACTACAGAACAAGATATTGTCAAAATAACAAAGCATGTTTAAGCTATGCAAGAAAGTTGGCCGCAACGTAGCCAGGAGTTAGCCGCAACGAACTTTTCCCTAGAGGAATTCCTTGTAAAAAATCCTACAGGTTGGTCACGGCGAAGCCAGGGGTTAGCTATGGCGAACTTTTCTCGAGAGGAAATCCTCATAAAAATCTTACAAGTTGGTTGCGGCGAACTTTCACAGAAAGTAGCAAACAGGACTCATCTTTCAATTTTTTCCAGATTTTACAACATCCAACATCTTACACCTAACACATCTTATACAAAAATCATCATTTCTACTTCATTTACTCTTCATTCTCAACTCCATTCCAACTCAATATCATTCACAAACAATTCATGGTATATATTTGATCATTAACCAGAAACAGAGCATATACATTTACCCATTCATCATTGATTTTTCTACACTCATTCTAACCCTTTGATGAAGATCATTCATCATCTCTATAACAATATATGAATTATTACCCATCATATATTTACAAGAGCAAGACATTTATATAGACTTTTCATCATCCACGATGCACACATAAAAACTCATATAATCAAGTCATCAATCTTACATTTCTCATTATTCTAGTTTCATTTAACAATACCTATCAAGATTAACAAGCTACTTACTTAATTTAGTTCCAAAATCTTTAAAATCTCACTCAACCTAGCTTCACGTACTGTGAGATCCCACATCGTTTGGAGAGGGGAACGAAGTACGCCTTATAAGGAAACGAATACCTCTCCCTTACAGACGCGTTTTCCATGGCCTAATGCATCGGATCCCATCGGAACTCCGAGGTTAAATGTGCTTGAGATAAGAGCAGTTCCAGGATGGGTGACCTCCTGGGAAGGCCTGGGAAAAGGAAAACTGCAATGGCTTAGCTGGGTCAAGGCCCAAAGCGGACAATATCTATAAGCGGGTGATCTGGTATGTTACACGTGATATCAGAGTCAGTACCTGAACCGTTGTGCCAGCTAAGTTGGACCCCAAAGAGGGCTGGGCCTTAAAGAAGGTGGAGAGTGTGAGATCCCACATCAGTTGAAGAGGGAAACGAAGTATGCCTTATAAAGATACGGATACCTCTCCCTTATGGACACGTTTTCCATGGCCTAATGCACCGGATCTCATCGAAACTCCGAGGTTAAATGTGCTTAGATGATAGTAGTTCTAGGATGGGTGACTTCCTAAAAAGGCCTCGGAAAAAACAAAAACGTGAGGGCTTGGCTGGGTCAAGGCTCAAAGAGGACAATATCTGTAAACGGGTGATCTGGGATGTTACAACGCATAACCCCCGATCATCATCTTGAAGGTTGGAAGGTTTGGGTTTTCTTATGGTAATGAAAAAGGTGACATGATGGGAGTAGTAAGTGAAAGATGAGGGAGCTAGGTTCAATTTTGGTGGAGGTTATCAACAAAATGAAATGAAGAAGATGAAGAAGCTTGACGACAATGGAGAAAGTCACATAGAAGAGAAGAAAAGAGTAAATGAAAGACATTAGAGTGTCTTACAAAGAGGAACAACGTGAGAGAGACGAGTGGTGAGTGGTAGTGACACTTGTCTCTGCCACTTGTCACCTCCCTATGGTCCTATTTGGACCCTTATTAATAATTAGTCTATTTGTCTCCAATTTTTAATCTAATTGTCTCCCTATTTTCAATGACATTTGTCAATAAATCTTAAAGTCATTTATCAAATTTCTATTTCCATTTGACAGTTAATTCTATTGTCATTTATCATTTGTCTTGCCACTTGGCATTTTTCCTAGTTCAAAAATTACCCAAATTTTCATAAATTATCCTAAAATTTACCAAAAATTTTAAATCACTAAATACACTCTCCAAATTAGTTTTCAACATATAAACACTACAATTCTCAATATAATCACATTTATAAACAATTATACCCGAAAATTATCATTGAATGCATGTACAATTATTTTCATATGCAAAATTCAATATTCACGTGTATGTACATATCATAAAATGCACGAGCATGAAATGCATTTTTTAAGCTCTCATATATATATATATATATATATATTGTTTTAGCTTCAACATAGGTAATGAGATGTTACAGTTGTCCTCCATCAGCGTCACTTTCTCAAAACCATTCTTACCTCATCTAGCCATGGCTCAAGCTTGCACAAATGGAAAAGCAAGCCTCTTGTTCCTGAATACAACCACCAAAGTCGTAGACCAAATATTGGCTCTAGCTTCTAGAAGATCAATAGGAGGTATAAGGGTTCCCTCTTTTATAACATTCTGAAAATGTTTGAGCTCTCCTTTTCACATTGGATCTAGGGTTTATTTTTCTAAGCGCTTGCATTTTAATTGACACCAGTCGTGGCCTTCATCTTATTAGCTGTTGAAGAAGAGTTCTCCCTTGTCTTCGTTGACTTTGATGAACTTATAAAAGGAGGGAAGTCGACCAAGTTCAAGTTAGAGGGGAAGACACCCCCTCCTTCTCCATTTTCCAAGCCTTCAAAAGGCGTACTCCGTGAAGCAAAGTCAGTAGCTAAGGACCCAAGAATATTGTTGAAGGTTGGAGCTTAGCAGAGGCGAGGAAGAAGATTTCAAAAAAAGGGATTTGTTGAGGGCAAAAAGGTAAAGCTGCTAGAGAGAAGGCAGAGAAAAGTTTCATTGAGAGAGAAAAGGCCCCTAGGTTCCTTTGCAAATGTTCAAGTTTACGAGGGTTACTTAGAAAGACATAAAGAGATAAACATGTATTACATGTATATTGTGGTTCGTTTCTATAATCAATATTGAGAGTTGAATCTGGTTGCTTAGATTTTGTCTATCATACAACTTGATTCATTTGGTGTTCAAGGGTTCAATGAGTTTGTAGTTGAAGTTATGGACATTAAGTTTAGCAGATATGTTGAATTAATTAGATATTGTGTTGAGGGAGGTGACATACTATTGTTTATATAAGTATAATGACATTAGGACCTTTGCAAGATCATTTGTATGGTATGTAAGTTTGTAATGTATCTTTAGTAAATTGGTTAATTACACTCCATTCCACCTTGCAACTGATTACTACACCAACTGTCTTTCTGGAGTCTTTTTTTTTAATAGATTTTCAACATTTTATCCAGAGAAGGCTACCATACTATTGTTTATATAAGTATAATGACATCAGGACCTCTGCAAAATCATTCTATGTTTACTGGCTACCTTTGAAGTACAAATTTGTATTAAGTACTTACGTATATTGGACAATTTGAACAAGCAAGACCTTTGTGAAAGAGTAGAAGACTTTCCTCTAATGACTGAAACTATGATTAAATGTCAATACCACCCCGAAAAGGTTGTACCAAGCTCTTGCATTTTCCCAATCTTATCTTCTACAAAACCCTAAATGTTGGGACCCGATCCCAACCGGAAAACGGAGAAGTGAAACGGAATCGAAAGCGGAAATCGACAGAACGGATTCTTATCGAATTCAAAGCGGAGCAAAACGGAAACAAATCGAAACAAACATTTCGATACGAACGGAACCAAATGCCGACATCCGAA
>JANKYE010000224.1:8790573-8806733 GCA_032467995.1 Erythroxylum dillonii
TAATAATAATAATAAGTTTAAAATTTATAATAATAAATAATAAGAAGAAGAACAATAATTAATAATAATAATAATAAGTTTGAAACTTATAATAATAATAATAATAATAATAATAATAATAATAATAATAATAATAAAGATGACGATGATGAGTTTAATAATATAATTAAGAATAAAAATTGCTTACGTGGGGGAGGGGTAAATAGTAACCACTAGATTGAAATAAAAACTTGATACCTACTCTTTTTGAAGGGTTTAGTAGATTCCCAAATTTAATGAAATAAATCCATTTCCTTATAATTGAAAACCCCAAAGTAAACATTATTTTTTACAATTATTTCATTCCTTCATTCCTAAACCTTCAAACCAAACGCCCCCTAATATTTTCTATAATCTACATATGAAATTTGAATTTTAGAGTAAAAAAAAATTGTAACGTTAAATTGTATGAGTTAGTCAAGATCTAATAATTAATTATGATTATCTAAACTTTTGATTCCTAATAATCTAATTATTTATATTATAAATTATCTATTCAGAAAATCATGGAAGGATAGTTTCATTTTTGATATATTTTGAGTTAAATTAATATATGAATAAATATAGAAGGCGAGGAGATGTTTATATTTTTAATTTTTAATATACTAAAGAAAGATTGTTTTCGTTGTTTTACATATATTAAAAAAGAGACGAAAGGTTTTAGCCTTCTAGGTGAGTTGGGGTGTCGCCGTAATCTGAAAGTGAAATGGATACATATATATTTTAACTACGAAGAAGATTTCAATTTTACCAAGTGGGTCAAGCAATCCAAATTCCAAAATTGTCAACACGATGACGTATATAAAAAGCTGACAATTAAGGCTAGGCTAGCTCTAGCGGGGTTCAAATCCTCTGTCTAGTTTTATGGTGTCTTATTGTGTCCAGTAAATCTCAGCCATTCATTTATGCGGGTCTAATATTTATTTATGTGGAGCCCACGCGGAATCCGTATAAATGAATGGCTGAGATTCACTGGACACAATAAGACACCATAAAACTGGACAGAAGATCTTGTCCCGCTCTAGCGTATAATCAGAGTGAACTTAATCTTCAGTTTGAATGACTTGTACATAAGAACAATTGCAATTTTGTCTAAAATAAGATCTGTATAATGTCTAGTCAGAATCAAGCTGGACCATTAAAGAAGCAATCAATACCAATCTTTTCTGCACCTTCTTTTTGGCCTCTCTTCCATTGGTGAAAGGTTGGCTACAAACTAGAATAAGTTTTGGCTTGCAAAGATTCAACTTGTCATTTTAATGCTATGGCCTATGGCAGGTAGCATATGCTCCATCCCTATCTCACTTTAGGTACGTACTATTTCAATTTGACACTCCTAATGAGAACGACTACAAGTGGTTCATTAGCGAAAAAAGTCTTAAACCTTGTATTATACTAAACTTCAATTTTGAAATATAGAAAACAATAATAGCACTGATGCAAAAGGTAGACATTCAATTAGATATAACACTTAAAAAGTGAGAAAAAGGAAGAAAAAATTGCATATGATAAATAATAGATTCTTGAGGAGAAAAAGAAGAAGAAGAAGAAGAATGTACATCGAGAAAAAAGAGTTACGCTTTCTTCCGCAACGTATTCTCCCATTCTTCTTTTTTCTTTCGAACCATATTCTTATTCACAAACTCCTTTCCATAATATTTTTAGATAAAATATGTTTTTTATATTTCAATAATGGAATGTTAGGATTTAAGTAAATTAAGTCCAATTCATTTATATCTTTGAAAAATGTTCATTTTGATATACTGACTAATTATATTGTTTTACATCATAGACCGATTTACAATATAGTAAGTAATACTACTTTCAATATTTTCCAGCATCAATTTTAACTCGTTAAGCATATTTAACGTATCATTTACATGCGTAAGATGCCTAACAAAGTTGGATTAAGACCATACTTATGATGAGATATGGCTATGAATGTCTTGCACTATAAAAGCATAACATATGTAAGGTATCATTCATATTAAAGTGATGTCACGCACTTTATCTTCTAAGATGCCTTGCAAATTTGGATTAAAACCATACTTATAAGACAACATGCGATAACGAACTATACTACTATGCGATGGATGTCCTGGAGAAAAGGACAAGGGCCTAATGATTTTATTTTTGTTATAGTTGGCCTGAATCTGACAGAACTCTCGAATTTCTTGTCGTTGTTAGGTGAAACTCTAACTTTCGCAGATTCCAGAGATGGGTAATGTGTGAGCATCATGTCCACCAAGCCCGGGCGAGGCAAGTGAGTTGAGGCTGAAGGGACCACTTAAGGCTTCGATCCACTTTCTCCCATTAAAAGAAGAGTGGGACTTCGGCCAACAGAGGTTGTCACATATGCAGCAATCGCAGTCGTGAACAGATAAGATGATTTTGCCTAAAAAGCTCTTCACGTGGCTCTCGGGCCTACCACTTTTAGACTTTCCATATGCTTGGAATCTCACTCACTCGCACAGTAACCTCCTCCAGTTCAGACGTGGAATCCCGTTTATGGTTGCAAAATATATGAAGGAAACTGTATCAAGGGAAATTTTTTAGATGACCGAAATATAAAACTTTAAATGTAATCAAGCTTAAAGACAATAGTAGAAAGATAAATCGTAAGCTGTTATGTTTTTACGAATGGTATCTGTAAAGAAACTGATTAAACATTAGTAACCAATACATATGGTTGAATTATATATTTTGGTGTATGGTCAAATAGGCCCGCATGAAGCTATTCCTTACATTACGAATCGAATGTGTACTGCAAAACACTTGAAAATAGACATTACGAAAACTAATATGACAAATATCAGAAACTATACCAGCTTCCCCTCAGTCCGTTTGTTTTGAGATTAATGGTTTTTGCAATCAGTGAGACACGAATACAGCAGGAGCATTGTCCCCCATAAGACAATGGTAGGTAGAACCTCCACTTCACGTACCCATTCCCATACCCATACTTCTGTATTTCTCACCTGAAATTATTGACTGGGTTAATGCAAATACCTACGAAAGGATTGCAAACTCTATCTCCTTTCTTTCGATCACTTCCAATATAATTTCAAGATGACATCGGAATACGAGAAGAAATCGGCACGTGAGATTAGGTGTTACGGGATGGGAAGCCAAACTCCTTTCCACGATCATTCTTCCTGTTAAAGGTCCTTTCTCTTGTTCTTTTTATCTTCTCTACGGTATGTTCTTTCTCTGTGTTTTCTGTAACTGAGTTTCGATCTTCTTCCAGCTCTTGTTTCTCTCTGGAATATTTTTTTCATATGTAAACCCTTCAGATTCAGCTTTGTGTTCTCAAATTGGAGTTTTGGGGTTGCCTTTTTCAAGACAAAGTATCAACAGTACTCGTCTGCACTTTTAAGGTGCTTGTTCATTAATTTCATACAGTCTTTTCCACATATGCCGTTTCCCGTGGTTTGCTGATTTCGTACTTCGCATATAGTACTTACTAGATTTGTCTTACAGTAGTTTCTTTCTCAGTCTCTATATCTTCAAGCTTATTAATCCCAGAGGTTGGCTTTGTTTTCATCTATTTTAGACGACCATTTGATCGATTAGTTTTCAATTTCTGCTCAACATGAGCTGCATGTTCAATTTTCCTTGTAGAAAAGTTTTTCCGCCTTTGTGTTTTCTTAGAAAGGGAAAAGTTCTCCTTTGTTAAAAATTGGACTTGCTTATGAAATGCATCTTATCTAAATTTCTAAGTTTACTTATAAATATGTTGATGCAATTTATAAATAGAGCAACTAATGTGCCGATAGTTCACAGAAACTGGAAAGTTTGCTCTGGCATGTTGTTCATTGTCATCGCTCACTCTCACGGGGCAGTAAAAGGAACTTTCCATTTGTGTGGACAGCCTTAATTCAGCGAACTACCCAGGCAGGTCCCTTTTGGTCCTCATCGCGACACCAAAGTCCCCTCCTCTCATTTGCATATCATATCGGACCAAACTGCCCTAACAAATATGAGGTTGACGATCTTGGCAGCTACTAGACGGCAGCTGTCACTACGTACCCAACAGAACCGGATTCAAAAATGACCCTCTAACCCTTCCTAATCCTAACAATCGACTCCAAAAGTTCTTCTCCTTATCCCAATTAACTTTCCTGAGTTCCTTATAATATCACCTACCATGTCCTCTACTCTGGTCCATACAACTGACCCACCATCTATTCTGATAACGACACATACTTAGATCTTTTTATGTCTGTATACTTTAGGCTATCAATCTCATATACATAAATATGATTATACTAATGCTTAAATGCTTAAGTTTCACATACGCAAATTTCTAGGTTGATTGGTACCTGACTTATGTCGATGCAGTGATGGAACCGACCAACAAGCCACAGAAGCAATCGCCAGGCCTGCCCACTCTACCTAGAGACTCTCGTGGCTCACTTGAAGTGTTCAATCCCTCCACTTATTCCTCCCGACCCACTGACACAGCATTTCGTAGCAGCCCCACTTGGAAAACCTGGGTCGAACCGAGTGTCGACCCTCAACCAGACCCGTCCAAGGCCTCTTCCAAGCCCGGTCGGAGTGAAGAATCTTACGTCACATCATGGATGGCTATCAAAGACCCTACTCCGGCCACCACCACTCAAGTTCAACCACCGGAGTCCCAAAGTGTCGGCAATGGTGGAGACAGAAGTCCGAAGCTGGCCGGAGAAGCCGGCGTTGCGGCGAAAAGAGCAGCCGAATGGGGCTTAGTGCTAAAAACCGACGACGAAACGGGCAGACCACAAGGGGTTAAGGTTAGGACCTCAGGTGGCGATGAACCGAACATTAATACAAGGCCAGGTTCATCCTCAAGAAGAGACTCTAACAACTCGGTAAGGAGCTCCGATGATGTCTCGGACGATGCTGGAAAAGAGAGAGGAGGGATTCCAAGAGTATCTGAAGACATTAAAGACGCCCTATCATCGTTCCAACAAACATTCGTTGTGTGTGACGCTACGAAACCTGACTATCCTATACTGTATGCAAGTGCAGGGTTCGTTAAAATGACAGGATACACCTCGAAAGAGGTGATAGGCAGGAACTGGTAACGTCTATGTTAATCTCTGTTGTGTTTTTATTATTTAACGGTTAAACTGTCAAAGTGAGGAGTGAGTGACAGTTACATATCGGGTGGGTTGTAGTCGGTTTTTACAAGGTGCTGGCACGGACGCAGAAGATGTAGCCAAAATTAGAGAGGCTTTACAGGAAGGGAAGAGTTACTGTGGAAGATTGTTGAATTACAAGAAAGATGGCACTCCTTTTTGGAACCTTCTTACCATTTCACCCATCAATGATGAAAATGGCCAAGCTCTCAAGTTTATTGGGTTAGTTCCATTCAACTTATATATTACTTTTCTGTTTTCCATTTACGTCTTAACAAATAATGAAAGTCATTTTCTAAAAATAACTCTTCTTTGCAAATTGAATTTGGGCCACATGGTGTCCGCCATTTGACATTCAGTCACAAATGTTCTTTCAAGGGCAAAATAGCACCTCATCTCCCTTCTAAAAACTTCGGGGAACACTGATAGGCATATATCAATATCTTGCTAATAACAGTAACTACGAAAATTTATGCCCGATATTTATATAGGTAGAAGTAGTGAAGCATAATTGAGTTACTGTTGATTTGGATATAAGAACAGACTACAGGATTGGCGCGAAAAAGCCTTGTGATTGCTTATTCTGTAGCTGGAAGTGTGGTTAACAAGACCATGTCGGTGACTTTACACTGTTAGTGTGACATAGCACATGATCTTGACCAGACCAAGATTGTACTGAAAACCTTCGCCCTTTTTGTTTTTTCCTTCCCGTTTTCTTATGAGCCCAACTGGGGTTACCGTCATTTGCGGAGAGATTCAATGCTCGACATGCACGAACTCTGGACCTCTAGATGCTTTGGATATAAGGTGAAAAGGAAAAGGGAAGAAAGTGGAAGGAAATATGCTTGGATATGAATTATTGATTGGGGGAAATAGCAATGTGACACATTTGCTGTTGTCAGTGCATTCATGTATGAAAGTTTTTCTGTCTGATGACTTGGCAGAATGCTAGTGGAGGTTAGCAAGCACACTGAGGGGTCCAAAGATAAGATGGTGCGGCCCAATGGACTGCCTGAATCTTTGATCAGATATGATGGTATCTATCCTCTCTCCTTCCATAAATTCTTTGAATTTTCTTTTTCTTTTTTAGTTTCTGTTGTCTGAAGCTTAAAATGAGTAATAAAACTAACGGCATGTTTATTGCCAAAGCAGAAATCTATTTACTCTCAATTGCCAAGAGTCTGAAATGGAAGTTCTTCTAGTATTAACTTTTTGAGCTAGACATCAGGCTGAATTGCATGCTATGTTTTAATGACTCTCCTCGACATACTTTTAAGAGGACTCTTATCACTTAAACTGCAACAAGAATCTTATGCGAGAGAGAACAGAACCTTAACCAGAATAACAATGTTTTCTCTTAGATGTCGAGTTTTAACAAGTATTGCGGCTTTTATCAGTGCCACACTGCTTTGGAATTTATCATTTTGATGGGAAATGCAAATTTATGGATATTTGTTTTGCCTACATCAACTCAAACAATGGCAGCAAACTTGCAAGAGTTGAGAGACCAGTGGTATACTAAAAGTCACCATGAAGAACTGAGGAAGTTGATTTTACTTGAACCTAGAATGGATAGTAATGCTAAAATGATATAGATATGAAGATAAACTAGAACCCTTAATGTCAAACTAAGCTACACAACTATGTTTACTTCTACAGCTCGTCAAAAGGATGTGGCTACAAGTTCAGTGACCGAACTTGTTGAGGCAGTAAAAAGACCTCGAGCACATAGTGAATCAGCAAATCATCCTTTAATGAGAAAATCCAAAGATTATGGAGAACAGGAAGGAATAGGAGCACCAGGAAGGAGAAAGTCAGAGGTCACGCCTCCAAACAGACGAAACTCTCGAAGCTCAATGCAGCAGATCAGTGAGTTGCCAGAAAAGAAACAAAGAAAATCTGTCCGCCTTTCTTTTATGGGGTATGACTATTTCTTTCAGGGAATTTTTATGACAGGCTTGACCAGTGCCACTTCCTTGACATAGATAACATTTTCATGGTTCAGTCTGAGGAGAAAAAGTACTCAATCTGCTCCTGAGACTTTCCATGACAACGAAATGTCTTTCTCTGATGAAGAGAGTGAGGATGATAGCAGGCCTGATAGCCTTGATGACAAAGTGAGGAAAAAGGAAATGAGACAGGGTATTGATCTAGCTACCACACTTGAACGTATAGAGAAGAATTTTGTAATTACTGATCCAAGGCTACCCGATAATCCCATTGTAAGAATACTACTTTGTCATCAGATATTCTTCTACTAAATTGGAGTCCTGTTTTTTGACGTGTTTTACACTGGATAGAAAGAGGTTCCGTCATTTTTGATTGTTTGAACATTTCAGATATTTGCCTCTGATAGTTTCTTGGAGCTGACAGAGTACAGACGTGAAGAAATCTTGGGAAGAAATTGCAGGTATCCTCAGTATTAATATGATTGTGAACAAATTTGTCTTTGATGATCTGAATCTCCCTAACTCGTCAACATTTGTAGACTTGGCAAGTTTTGCACAGTACATAAATAGTGATTTTCAGATTCAAATAATTTTCATGCATATGCATTATGTGCGCTGAAATTGTTTTAAATCTACTGAGGAACACCTGCATCACTGTTTTTCTCATCGTTTTTCATTATATCTCATTTATGCATAACAAATTTTCTAATTGACACCCTTCTGCTCTGGGATCCTGTTACTGCAGATTTCTGCAAGGACCTGAAACTGATCCGGCTACTGTCAGGAAAATAAGAGAGGCTATTGACAATCAGACAGATGTTACTGTGCAATTAATTAACTACACAAAGAGTGGTATGAATATGATTATTATTACTTCTCGTCGTCTTTCTCCAATTGAGTGAAAATATAAACTATTTATAGGACCATATCTTCATTTATATACATACTGCGGAAGATCTAATGATATGTTCAGAAAACGACACTTAAAAATTTTTGTCTTCCATTGATTTTCCTTCTATTCAGGCAAAAAGTTTTGGAATCTGTTTCATCTGCAGCCTATGCGTGATCAGAAGGTATATATGATGCCCACATAACTAGATCATGTAATTTGAATAGAGAGCCCCCTGAGGATCAATTGTGGTGAGTAGGAGAGAACAGAATGAAGAGAATTTCGTTTACAAAGTTCAGCTTTCTATGAACAGGGGGAAGTACAGTATTTTATCGGAGTACAACTAGATGGAAGTGAGCATGTTGAGCCGCGTACCCACAGCATTCCAGATAAAACTGCAAAAGAAAGTGAAAAAATGGTATGTACTCCTACACCTTTTCCATTGAAGTCATGCCATGAAAATGGATTCATTTTATGCATACGATTATGGTGTATGTGGTGTTAATTGGTAGTCTCAAGAGTCTATTTCCATTGATTATTTTGTTTGGTGGCCATCATCAGGTCAAACAAACTGCAGAAAACGTTGGTGAAGCAGTGCGAGAACTTCCAGATGCAAATATGGTAATTCTCATTGCAATTCCACATCTTAAAAGAATTTTTTTTGGGGGGATAGATTATTACAAAAATTACTTCATTGCAGAAACCAGAAGATTTGTGGGCAAATCATTCAAAGGTGGTTCATCCAAAGCCTCACAGGAAGGGTAGCCCCTCTTGGAAAGCAATTCAGAAGGTACTATTTCGCTGTATAAGAACAGGAAATCTGAATGATAAAATATTTGACAAGTTTAGTTGGCGGTGGAGAAATCTGATTGGGTGGACCTTTACGTGGGAATTGAACTTAGGTTAGACAGTTTCTCGTATAAGAACATTCCTGTGTGAAGTATAATTGTCCTTGGGCATATACAAATTCTAAAGTTTTTGTTTCTCAAGTGGACGTGAATGCAACAGTTCCGGTTTTAGATATATATTTGTTTTATTGACGAGTGACCATACTCCATCAGAAAGATAATAAGGATGTGTGATGTGTGATTTGTATGCATTTTTTGTTTGCTGTTAAAATAACTTAGTTTGACATGTTCCTCCTAATTCTGAGCTATTGCAGATTATAGATAGTGGAGAGCAAATAGGTCTAAAACATTTTCGGCCGGTAAAACCATTGGGATCTGGTGACACGGGCAGGTTTGTCTTTCACAGTTACCCTGTAAACTGCTTAATCAAGAGTGGGTGATAGTCAGATGATTCTATAAAATTATCTTGAAGATATTTGATGTTTGATTTAACTTGTGAATTGTAGTGTCAATTTGGTAGAACTGTGCGACACTGGTCTACATTTTGCTATGAAAGTCATGGATAAAGGAGTTATGCTCAACCGCAATAAGGTATTTGAAATTTAGTTGCAAACATGAGTTGAGTTAGATTTTCTCAAAGCATCACTTTTTAATAGTCGGTAAACTTACTTTATCCTCTCTTCTCTTGAATGAATCTTGATGCTTCCTGTTACCCTTAAATTTGCATACTTTATGCATCTTGTAATCCTCTTAACTCAAACTTGTCTTCTCTGACACAGGTACATAGAGCTTGTGCAGAGAGAGAAATTCTTGATATGCTGGACCACCCTTTTCTTCCGGCATTATACGCTTCATTTCAGGTACTTTGATACAGAAGTAGATAGTTTGTGCAATGCCAATATGAATTCTATATGCTTAGGAGGATGCCAGATTTCTTCTTTTCCAGACGAAAACCCATATTTGTCTTATAACCGATTACTGCCCTGGTGGAGAGCTCTTCCTGCTTTTGGACAGACAACCGTTGAAGGTGCTGAAGGAAGATGCTGTAAGGTGAATTGTTGAGATATAACATTATAAGTACATTGTTATTAGGGAATAAAAGCTCCCGTTCACAAGTGCTTTCTTGGTAAATGTAGGTTCTACGCTGCAGAGGTGGTTGTTGCATTGGAATACCTTCACTGTCAAGGTACGGACTGGATTGATTTTCTTTTCTATTGTTTGCTTGCCAAGTCTCTCATCTCTTTTTTCTTGTTTTCCTTAAAAGGGATCATTTACAGAGACTTGAAACCTGAGAATGTTTTACTCCAGAGCGATGGTCATGTGTCCTTGACAGATTTTGATCTCTCATGTTTGACATCGTGCAATCCACAGGTATCTGACTGACGCATCTTTCTTACTTCTGGTTTAGACGCGGAAAGTAATAATAACATCATGTTTTGCAGCTTTTGATTCCTAGCGTAAATGAAAAGAAAAAAAAGCGCCGTAAACGTCAGGAGACTCCGATCTTTGTGGCTGAACCCATGAGAGCTTCAAATTCATTTGTTGGGACTGAAGAGTACATAGCTCCAGTTAGTTCTCTCAACACCTTTCTAGTTTCTATTATCACAGCCTTCCATTTGGTTTCTTCAATCATAATGGAAGAAGAAATTCTTCAGCAAGTATACATACTATTATACCAATATGTATCATCTTATGTAACCCAGAAAAGCTAGAAATTCACGATCATCTGGCAAAACAAAATGTATGAAACATAAACATACACTACATAACCTTCTACGTCTTTTCTCCATTTTCCTTTGAATTTGATTGAGAAATCGTTTAATTCATAGTTTTCTTTTTCTATATGTTTATATGCTAGTCTTTTTTTTTTTTTGGCCGATCTTTTCTTAGATTATACAGATTATTATATTTTTTCTTTATTTTTCTCACTTTCCAAATTATTTCAGGAAATCATTTCTGGAGCTGGACATACTAGTGCAGTAGACTGGTGGGCTCTAGGTAAATTATGATACTCTTGTAGTTAATAGGATTTGTATCTTAACAGTTATTGATTTTTCCATTTTCATAATTGAGTGAACTAAAATCAAAATTTCCAGGTATTCTTCTATACGAAATGCTTTATGGATATACACCCTTTAGAGGAAAAACAAGGCAGAAGACATTTGCCAATATACTTCACAAAGACCTTAAATTTCCATCCAGTAAGCAGGTAACACTATCTGTGCATGCTCTTGCATAAAAAATGTCATTTTAGTGTCTCAGCTTGATTAGAAAGTGTTTAAAGATCACAATAAAGGCCATTTAGAATGACTCCAATTTGTTTTATTAGCCTAGATACCTGTGATGGTTTTACTTAAAATTGCCAAGTACGTGCAGGTTAGTCTCAACGCAAAGCAGCTTACGTACCGATTGCTGCACAGAGATGCCAAAAGCAGATTAGGTTCAAGGGAAGGAGCAAGTGAAATTAAGAAGCATCCATTCTTCAAAGGTGTCAACTGGGCGCTAGTTCGCTGCATGGTAATATGTTAACGACTTATGGCTATAATGCAGAAATGTGCATAGATAGCTTAGGGCTGACATGTTTGCGAAAATGGCAGAATCCTCCTGACCTTGATACTTCCCTTTCTGGGTCTGAAGCAGAAAAGGAAGGCAAACTCGTGGACCCTAAACTGCAGGATCTACAGAGGAATGTGTTCTGAAATGGTAAAACTAACACCCTTTTTTTTTAATCTTTTTTTACATTCAAAGTGTTCTTGAATTGTTTCTTCTACTATGATTTAGTTTTTTAATTATGTTATGCCTTTTCAGGAAAAAGATGGAATAGGCAGCAATTTTCCTGTGAACGGTAATTTATTTGCAGTGCTTGTCATCTCTGGCTGTAAATGTAACAGTGTTTGCTTGCAGAATTTGAGATTTCTATGATAACGTTTGTTGGCTGTAATGTTCTGTAAATTAATTTATTTTAGTAGACAGTTGCTCCACTGAGCCTGTAGTTCATTCTTTGGAGAACTGAGAACATGGATCGTTACTATCTTGTATCTTTCAGCAAAAAGTTTGACTAGTTTTCTCGTCTGAAACATCAAAACTTGTGCTTCTTTTCGTGATTTCGGTGATTATAATTAATATAGACTGTGGACAGCGAAACACATCTTTTATTCGATTTTATTCTATATATAGATCTTTTAAGCTTGCAAACCAAATATTCACCATTACTAGAAGAAAATGCTTCTTGTTGTTTCATGTAAACTTCTTCCCCTAAGTCATCATTCAAAAAAGCCATTTTCACATCTGTTTGATACAATTCTATGTTAAAACAAGCTACCAATATCAAAATTATAATAAGTAAATCTTTTTCACACATAGGAGAAAAAGTATTTGTATAATCGATACCTTATTTTCAAATGAATCCTTTAGCAACAAGTTTTACCTTGTATCTCTTAAGTTGCCTAATGAGTCTTTCTTTGTTTTAAATACCTATTTGTAGCCTAAATATCGTTATTTTTCATAGAATTCATTTCTTCCTTCATGGCATCATACCATAAATTTGATTCTTTGCAACTCATGCTTGTGAAAAGGTTTCAGGATTATTCTCGGCTCTTATATTATAATCAGATTCTTAAAGATATACGACATAATCACTAGTAATAACTTATTTCTTTGTTCTAGTAGATCTTTTTACATCCTCTTTAGAGTTTGTTGCTCAACTGAATGTTGAATGCTTTCAAATAATTCTTGAATAACTAAATTTACTAAATTATTAGCAACTTATGAAATTTCTTGATTGTCATTTATGCTAATTGTAGGATGTTGAATTTCAATCGTTAGTTGTACAATGTCTATTTGAACCTAAAGAGTGTTGTAAATGACAATTACTTTATTGTTTAGGTGGAAAATTGAGTATCCAAATGATTATTATCGGAAACTATATCTTAAAATTGATCCTTCTCACTAATCAAATCATTCTCAAGAAATTTTGCATTTCTTAATTCCATAATTCTAGTGTGATGTGATGAACAATATAACCTATATCCTTTAGACCTTTTGGTATATCTAATGAAATGTCCACTTATGGTTCTTATATCCAATTTTTTCTGTTTTAGATTAGAAAATCTTATTTTAGACAGACATCCCCAAATGCATAAATGTTGCAAACTCAGTTTTTAATCTTTAAAGAACTCAAATGATGTCTTTGGAACGACCATGGTTGGTATTTGGTTCAATGTATATATTGTTGTCTTAAGAGCTTTAGTCCACAAGGCCTTTGGAAGTTTGGAGTTAGTCAACATGCTCCATACCATGTCCAATAATTTTCAGTTTCTTCTTTCTGTCACACCATTTTAGTCCAGGGATCTATGTATAGTGTATTGGGATACTATCTCATTTTATCAAAGACACCTTGCAAATGAATCGTGTGCTTCTCCACCTTCGATATATCTACCATAATATTCCCCACTTCTAGCAGACCTCACGATCTTAATTTGCTTACCGCATTGTTTCTCTATTTTAGCTTTGAATATTTTGAAAGCATCCCATGTTTCATTCTTGTTATGAAGCAAGTAAATATACATATTGTGAGTAATCATCTATAAATGAGATGAAATATTTTTGACCATACGAGTCTATATTTGGACTATAAATATCCATACGTATGACCTCTAATATGTTTGAACTTCTATTGGGACTTTTCTTTAATTTGTTGGTTTGCTTTCTCTTTATGCAATCCATATAAGTTTCAAAATCAGCAAAATCCAAAGTATTAAGCACTTTGTCATTCACCAATCTTTTAATCCTTTTTATGGAAATATGTCCTTATCTCTGATGCCATAATATAAAGGAGTTTCCATTGATAACACAACGTTTTATTTCAGCATAAACATGTGTTGCATTGTAACATGAATTATCTTGTAAATTAAAATAGAAAAGACCATCAAATAATGTACTATTCCCGACAAATTCATATTTGTAATTTAACTTTAAAAATCCAAAAGGTATAAGCCTTGGAATTGAAATCAATTTCCTAGAGAAATTGGGAATATAAAATGTCTTTTTTAATTTTAAAACAAAACCCGTACATTAAATTAAATTGCAATCCCCAACAGCCTCCACACATGAACACATCTAGTTTTTAGATAAGATATATTGCTCATTTCCCACTAGCTTCCTTAGGTTTTGCAACAACTCATTTGTAATATGGATTGTACAACTATGTGTCATGACAAACTTGATTCAAAGTAAACCTGAAAGATTATGTTACCTTCTTTTCAAGTCATCCTTTATATTTGACACAATCCTTCTTCATGTGCCCTTTTTTCTTGGAAAAGAAGCACTAGGATTTCTTCTTAATATCAGCTTGGGCAGCTTATAAGAGATTTTAATGGGTTTGGATGGTGGTGGAAGGGTATTCAAAATGTAATGCACGAGGAAAGATTCAGACATCTCAACCTCAAGTTTCTTTAACTGAGCTACATCATCCCTTATCTTCATGATGTGCTCAAGCGCACCTTGAATACTGGTAAGTCTTGTAGATGATAACTTCATAAACAGGGTGTTTGCAAGTGTTTTGTCTAAAGTTTCAAATTGCTTATCAATAGCATTCAATAGAGCATAGACATTGTCATGCTATTATACAAAACCACGAATGCTAGCATAAATTTTGGTTTTTATGAACATCACACTTAGGTGATTAGATAGCTCCCAACATTCACAAAGAGCAATGACAGCTGTATTGTTTGTCTCAGTTACCTTAGGTGGTTCATTTACCTTAGGTGGTTCATTGTAACATCCCAACCCCGACGAAAAGGGTAGTATAGTAATTTGGCATAGAATGTGATTGAGTGGGACTAATTAGGATTGTCCTTGTACTGGTCTTTGTGAACAGTAGAATTTTGCACATGAAAAATATTTGTACATGCATACATGACATTCCCGGTATTTGGGCCTACACGGCATTTTATTGTGATTAATGTGAAAATTGTATTGGAAAAATTTATTGGACTGAGTTCTTGTGTGTTTTACATTTTAAGGGATTTTTAGGAATTTTTCTGGAATTTTCTAGAGAAAATTTCCAGACCGGAAAAAATCGTCAAGTGGCGAACCAATTGATTTTTAGTACCGAAATTTTCTGTTAAATGGGCTTGGGCTATTGGGTGTAATAATTTGGAATTGTCCGTGGGACCATTGAAATTGTTAAGGTTGTAATTCTTTTTATTTGGATTAATTGATTAAAGTCCATTACTTGAACTTTGACTTTTCTTCTTTAACTTGGACAAGTGTCGTATTGACACCTAACCTCTCATTTAATGCAATTGTTTGTGTTTATCCTTGTATTTCGGCAACTTCATTATAAAAGATGGAAAAAGAATGCAAAGATAAAGTTGATTGCTTATTTTACCTCACCATCCGAAACTCTCCCTTCATCTTCTTCATTGGAGTTTTCCATTGGCTTTGGTTCACTCCCTCTTCTCCTGGTTCACTCCCTCTTCTCCTACCTTAAAAGTTTCTCTCATTTTTGCAAGCTTAAGCCTTACCTTTGTTTCATGATGATAACCGTGTATGAGTGTTAGAAAGTAGAGAAAGGAGATTAATTGGAGAATTGAAGAGTAAAGGCTTGATGAGGTAAGATGATGTTTTAAACTTTAAGTATGCATTTATTGCATGTTTTGGGTAGTTAGTTGCATTGATTGGAAGTTATTGTTCATTAAATATGATTTATGATGCATTAATGGCATGAACCAAATGGTTTGATTTGTTGGGAATGTTTGTGTATGAAATAATAAGGTTAAGGTGATTAATGTGAGAATTGTGTGGTTTTGAAGTGATTTAAGGCATGTTAGGGGGTTACTACTTAAACAAAACTGATTAGTGATGATGCTGCAATTTTATGGATTGATGTTAAAGTGAAGTGTTTAATGAAGGTTTGGTAAAATGAATGAGTTAAATTGAGTGCTAATTGAAGTAGAATTGACATGGGAATAAAAGAATTGAATTGAGTATCAAAGCTGGAAATTTGTCAATTGTACATGGCTTACTGTTTTTGCTATAACTGATTGTGTGGTTGAGCAAATGAGGTGAGGTTTGTGTCAAATGAAACTTTAGTTGATCTGCTCAAATTTCTTATGAAATAGGTGTTGTCTAATTATAGCCCTAAGAGGTTGAATTTTGGCTTGAAAAATCATTGCTATGGGCTGTATGAACAGTAATCCGAAAGTGATAATCTGAAACTTTGGTGATTGTTCTAAATTTATGTAGAAGGAATTAGTGAAAATGGTCTTCATGAAAGTTGAAGCCTATCTTGTTAGCTTTCCATTGCCACTGA
>JANKYE010000224.1:8806833-8819540 GCA_032467995.1 Erythroxylum dillonii
CGGACAGATGGTCCGATGAATTGGGAGAACTGACATAGAAGTGTATCTGTTTGTGATTCTATGAGCTGACTTGCTTCAACTGTATGAACTTGTACTACATGAATTGATTGTACAGTTACTGCTTAATTGTGATGTTATCAATTGTGACTGGTAGAATTGTGCTACATGAACACATTGTGAATTGTTTGTTATTACTGTGATATATTGTGATTTACTGTGATCATTTCGTTGCCTCTACTGTGGCGGACTGTGTTATTTGGACTGTTAATTGGACATATGCATTTCATACACAAATGCATAAACGGGTAATAACAACAGTTATGACCAGAGTCGCCACTGATACTGATACTGAAAACGAGCCTCGAGCTCGAAGGGAGTCATACTCCCTAAACGTGTCTACTGTACACTGTTCACTGTTTATGCGCTCGGTCACAACACTGTAATAAAATAGGAAAGTGTCACATGTGCATTGCATACATATTTGTCTGAATACTGTAAATGGAAAAAGGCATGAATGCCTTATAAAATTGTGATCTGCTTATATCTATTGATTTAGATGGTATTTCTGACTGTGCTATTACTGACATGTGCTTGTATGCTGCATGAATTGGGCGAACCATCGATGATGGTTCCTCACTGAGTTCGCAAAATTCACCCAAAATTTGCATCTATTTTTCAGGCTCTGAAGAGTACCCCATTCGACACGGGAGTATGTCTACTGTACGCAAATGAAAGATAGAGGTCGGGATCAATTCGCGTCTGCTTGAGTGTCTCATACTTGCATTCTGAAATCTCTGTAAAAGGATACTTTGTATTTATAATGAGCCCAATTTGGTTATGGCTTTTTGTTCATTAAATGACTTTTGTAAATTATTGTTGAATGATTGTAATAACTGAAAATGTTTATTTCTGAACGTGGGCTCGGATTGTTACTGTCTATTCCGTGCACATAAGTGTAATGTTTTTAAAAAATATATTGATACTGAGTTTCGACTGACTGATGTAGCACGCCACCCTCACGGGGCATGGACTCGGATATCACCAACGATGTCAGGTTCGGGTCACGCGGGAGTGGGGTGTTACATTCATCCTTCTGAATAGCATAATTAGAGTCCATCCACCCCAGATGAAAAATAATTCTCTTCTCGAAATCTTATAGTTTTCACCCCTTAGTTCGTGAATTTCACAACTTATATTAGAAAAACTAATAGTTTGAATAGCTGCATAATTTAAACATATATGCTACTTATCAATAAATTGAGGTGAACAAACTATATATATATTGTACCAATGTAAACATATATTAAATGACATAAATCAAATGCTACAAAAATTGCATGTGGTCCAAATTTTTAATTCAAACAAATTTATGTTAAACTTTAAGATAAAACTATCAAATTATATTCCAATTCCTAATACTTGTGGGAAAATTAGAAAAAAAATAATTTGATATGTCATCCTAATTAATCATTCCATTATAATAAAAATTCCTGTGGAATAAAAATTATTATACTAAAATAATTATCTACAATTAAATGTCTCAACTCTTTATGTGATTAAGTACATAAATATATAATTTTATATAATTAGGATTGTTGTGGCTAAGCCTTAATAATTAATCATCAAAACATTCTATCCAAAATTCTATCTACAATGCAAAATATAAACATAATAATTATGTCATAGTTTGATTCATGTTGAACTTTTGTACAAATATAATTTCAACGCATAATGAATAAGAATATAAGCTTCATTTCAGTTGACAAAGGCTCACTATGCGCTTATGTGGGCGTAAGTTTGAGCCTCAACCACTGCATCAAATTTGATTTTAATAATCAAACAAAATGATGTCGTTTGGTGAAAAGGTCTTCTTCAACCTCCAGCCGGGTCAAAACATCCCAATTTGTGACCCGTCAGATACTAAACAAAACCATATCATAAAACACTACAAAACTAATATTTTAAATGTAGAAAGATTTCCAAAATACTTAATTGAAGATTTCTACCTTTAATCGAAAGAATAACTTCCAAAACAACTATAAAATGAAAAATTTTAAATCTAACAATTATTTCTAAAATTTGAAATTCTCCAAAACTAAAACAAGGCAGATGTTATTGTGTTTCGATACCAAACATAAATCAATTCAAGATATATTCAACAATAATATATATTAGAATAACAAATAAATTAAATGCGGAAGAAATCAAAATACCTTCTGTCATTAATGTTTTTGCTTGCAAAGTATGTGTTTTTGGAATTCTTCTAAGCTCTCAGTTCCAACATTGATGGTGTATCTTTTTAGAAGAGAAAAGGAGCTTAGGGACCTCAAAATTTTGCAAGAAAAAACATATATCAATGTGCTTTCATCAAGCACATTGACATTTACCATAAAAACAGGACATTCATGTACATTAACTACAAACATTAGACCATTTATGGGTATCAAACCAGAATATGAAAAATTCTCATATAGGTATCTTCAACTATCATGTTTGAAGGGGGGATAGTGTCATGCTTGGAGTATTTGGAATCTATCCTAAGGTTCAAAGAAGAGGAAGATAAAGTTGTGTCATGTCTATGTGAACTTCATCTTAACAATTCACAGAAGATTCTTTAAAGAGGATCGTCTTAACCATCCATTTGCACAAGAGTTGATGACATCATCTTGAAAGTCTTGAATTATGTTCTACAATCCAAAGATGACAAGGCACCCCCTTCGGTTTTTCAGTAGTAATGTAATTTGATTGTAATTAGCTTAGATGTAGCCTAATTTATTACTAGACTTCCTTATTTGTACCTATGACTTCTGTATGAATACCTTACTCTAGTACACTTTACATATATATCTTAATATACAATACACTTCTTCCTCCCTCTTGTTTACATTCTCAATCCTTCTCCTAGATTCATAACATGTTGTTATAGCATAGGTATGCATTTTTTTGTCTCTTTTTTCCGTCCTTAATTAGTGGTTCTCTAGGTTTATTACCCCTATCCTTTCTTTTCCTTTTTTTCTAAACCTGTTTTTAGCTTCTGTACTCACCAAAATTCTTCACCTTTAAAGGGCTTAGTTTGCTCTCAATTGTAGCTCTTTTTGGTTTGTTTTCCAATATGACTCCGTTACACCACAAGTCTTTGTTTTATTGATATGCAACTTTTCAACCTTGTCTGTCACTGTACGTGCCACCATATGCCTCCACACGCTGCCTTGACCATATCTCCCTTATGTTGATCGAATGCCCCCTAATTAGCATCAACGAATACTGCCAAAAGTTCTACCATATCATCATCAACCTGCCACGTGTTTCGCCACATCTTCCTCTAACTATTGGTTATTGACCGTTGAACATTAACTTTTTATTGTAAGCACCTCTCTTACCTAAATTTGACCTCCTAAATCTATTTTGCCCTCTGTTTTGCCTACTTTTGATTTGCAAATGGAGAAATTAGATATTTCCCAGCTATCTCAACCATTTTAGATGGTAGTAACTATAATTTGTGGGTTTGGGATATGAAACACTTCATGGATGGATGTAAACTATGGCATATTATTACAGACGACATCGTTCAGATGAAAGTGATACCATATTTCTAGAACATCTTAAAGATTAGGATGTCAAAAACCATCAGATTATCACCTGGTTTTACAACACATCCATTCCCAACATCTGTATCCAATTTGAAACTCTTGATACAGTAAAAGAGGTTTGAGATTTCTTAGCAACTCCTTTTCAAACTTCTAGTCTTGTTCATTATTATCAATTGTGGATTACTCTTCATTCTATAAGGCAAGCTTTTGCCAGTCCATTAATGCTTTCCTAGGCCAAATCCAACCTATTTGAAATCATATCACTCAAGCTAACATTAGTGTATAACATCTCCAACTAATCCAGGTTCTTATGGCTCTTGATTCTATGTACGAGTTTGTCCGTTCCTCTTTATTGCATCATACTCCATTGCCTTCTATAAATGAAGCGATCAAAGAAATTATCTTTCAGGAGACCCGTCTTGGCTTATACAAATTTTCGCAATCTGATGTTGCTCTTACTGTTGCTAGCCCCTTATCCCAAAAGTCAGGTACTCCCTTCTGTAAAAATTGTCAACAATTCGGTCATCACTTTTTTTATCTATCTTAGGATTCAATGTTGTTACTGTTATAAGATTGGACACATTATTGGCAACTGTCCTGCTCGACCACCAAGACCTAAGGAAGGATTTTCTAATACCAAAGGAGATTCATGTCAGTCTGGTTCTTCATTTGCAGTTGTTGTTGCTTTTAAGGGTCCTGCCACTTTTACTGTAAGTGACATCTAGTCATTACGTAAATTGGTTATCTCTACCAATTCTTCTCCATTACTCTCTCTGTCACTCTAGGTACTTTTTCTTGGCTTTTTGAATCTGCCTTTCATAACTATATAACCTCTTATTCTTCTGTCTTTTCTTCAAAAACACGTATTTCATCCGTTAGTACTACTATTCATACTACCAATGATATTTAAATTCATATTTCTCACATTGTTCATGCATCTAGTTCTAATTTGTCTCCTTGACACTTATAGTGTACCCTCTTTAGTCTTTAATCTTATTTTTATCAGCCAACTATGTGACCTTGGGTTCAATGTTATTTTTTCTCCTTTTGCTTGTCAATTATAAGATCTGCAGGCGGGGAAGACTCTTAGGATTGGGAAAAAGGATGGAAGATTGATTGAACTCATCTCTCTTTAACTTCCTAAACTAATCTCTGTTGTGACCACCTCCTAACTTCTGTCTTTATCAGTGGCATCTTCGTTTAGGCCATGCCTCTACTAGCAAACTTCATCCTTTAGTTTCTCATAGATTATTAGGTTAAACTAAAATGAGTATTTGCAGTGTCTTTAGTGTCAACTAGCTAAGCAACACACTCTTTCCCTTAATAATACATTTGTTTCACATTCTCCTTTTGATATTTTTCATACTGATATTTGAGGAATTTCACTTGTTTTTATGTATAAGTGGTTATCAATATTATGTGATATTTATTGATGATTTTTCTCGATATACTTGGATTTATTTTTTGAAACACAAATATGAACTACCATAGATATACATCAAGTTTGCCACCATGGTCAAAACCTAGTTTTCTCATATCATTTTCATTATGGTCTTACAGAATGACAATTACTTAAATACGTTTGTATTGCCGCAAGGGCCAAAGGATCAACAAAAACCTTCAGAACAAATTATGTAATGGAATATAAAGAATCTTCTGTACTCTTTGCTTTCTTGGACTAATAAGGTACCATGGTTCAACGTTCTTATCTTGGTACATCTCAACAAAGTGGTAAAGCTGAACGAAAACACCACCACATTCTTGATTCTATCCATGCCCTTCTTCTTATTGCCTCCTATCCTAGAAAACTCTAGGGAGAAGCTACTTTAACTGTTGTTTATATTATAAATCGCACTCCTACCTCCATCTTTGATAATTTCCCTTATGAACAATTGTTTGGTAAGCCTCATCATTACCATCTTCTTAAACGTTTTGGATGTGTTAGTTTTGTTATTTTACAACCCCATGAGCATAAGAAACTAGAATCTCGTGCTCGTCTCTATTACACTGTTTTAAAGCTCTAAAACAGATCTATCTCCTTTGTTCGAACATCCTTTACCTTCTGATCCTGCACTTATGGAGTCAACTTCACCTATTGAAACTGTACCTACTTTCGCTATACTACTTCGACAATCTACACGGATAAGAAAAACCCCTTCTCATTAACAAGATTATCATTGCTTTTATGCTATTTTCAATCTCCATGAACCTAACTCTTATTGAGAAGCTAGCTCTAACCCTCATTGGCAACAAGCTATGAATGAAAAACTTCAGGCTCTTGAGAAAACTCATACTTGAGACTTAACTTATCTTCCTTCAGGCAAAATTGTAATTGGATGTGGGTTTATAAAATCAAAAGTAATTTCAATGGTTCTATTGAGCAATATAAGCCGCACCTATTGGCTAAAGGTTACACTTAAAAGTATGGAATAAAATATGAAGAAACTTTTGGCCCAGTTGCCTATATCACCTTGTCCGCAGTCTTTTAACTATTACCGCTATCAAAGGATGGAAACTTCTTCAAATGGATGTGAAAATTAACATGCCTTTCTTAATGGGGACCTGCAAGAGGAAGTTTATATGTTGCCTCAACCTGGTTACTCCCATCCTGCCTATAAGGTCTGTAAGTTAAGAAAAACTTTGTATGGGCTAACACAAGCACCAAGAGCTTGGTTTGCAAAGTTCAGTTCCACCATCATCCAAATTGACTTCTATTACAGTCATCATGATTCTCCTCTGTTCATTCATCACACTGATCATGGGATTGTTATTCTTCTTCTTTACGTGGACGATATGATCATTACTGGGGATGATAATGCTTGTATTGCAAAGTTACAGGGATATCTTAGCTACCACTTCAAAATGAAAGATCTTGTTCCTCTTGGCTATTTTTTGGGTCTTGAAGTTTCATGTACATCTGAAGGTTATTATCTCTCGCAAGCAAAATATGAGTCTGATGTCATCTCTTGAGCTGGCATCATCGATAGTAAAACTATAGCTGGCATCATTGATAGTAAAACTATCTCCACTCCTTTGGAGCATAATGTCAAATTGACATCATTTGATAGTACCCTGCTTAATGATCACACTTTGTATCGGTAACTTGTCGGTAGCTTCGTTTATCTCACTATTACCAAACCTGATCTTACATATGTTTTGCATTTGGTTAGTCAATTTATGGTTGCCCCTCGATCCTTTCATTTCTCTGTTGCCCTTCATATTCTTAGATATATCAAAGCCATACTATTTCATGGCCTTCATTTCTCTGCACATTCTTCTCTTGTTTTGTCTAATTACTTTGATGCCGATTGGGCTGGCGATCTCACTGAACGACGCTCCACCACTGGATATTGTTTTTTTTCTTGGGAGTTTCTCTTATTTCATGACGAAGTAAAAAATAGACAGTTGTTGCTCACTAACACTGAGTCTGAATATCGTGCTCTTACTGATGCCACTGTAGAACTGTTGTGGCTCCATCATTTACTAGAAGACATGGGTATCACTTCATCTTCTACTACTATTCTCCAATGAGCCAATCACAGTGCAATTCAAATTGCACATAATAATGTTTTCTATGAGTTATAAAACATATTAAAATTGATTGTCCTTTCGTACACCATCATGTTGCACAAGGCACTATTCACCTTGCATCTGTCTCCTCTTCCTATCAAACAGTCGATATCTTTACCAAGATGCACTTACCCGGCAGACTTCAAGATCTTGTTTCCATACTTAAGTTGACCTCTATTGTACCACCTTGAGTTAGCCCCATTTACTTCTAAACTTTCTTAGTTGTACTTACTCTTGTATAAATACCTAACTTCTATACACTTTACATATATACCTCAATATGCAATACCCTTTTTCTACCTCTTGTTTACATTCTAAATGCTTCTCTTAGAATTCATAACAGTGGGCAGAACAGAAGGAACTTATCGTTCTAAATTTCCAAGATTCCAACTGTGTACAAACATTAAATCAGTAAGATAACGCATAACTATGTATTACAATTAGGAGAGGACAAGTTCAGGGGCCAAAAGATACACGATGCTCTTTGTTGTCTACATGGTTGGAAGGTGTTTATGAAGATTTCATATGGATGAGGAGGTCAAAAAGATCTGTGGATAAAAAATTGGTCGAGGATGGACTGAACCAAACGGTTTTTACACTTCCTCTGTAGCAACAACAAGTTGTTTTGCTCAATTGGTTTGACAAATTTCTTCATGAGGGAGATGATTGTTAGAATGTTCAAAAAGCATTTGAGATTTGGGGGAGAGCTTTTATCAGACAAAATGTAGTCGAGTAAGATAATTTCATTCTCAAAAAACTGTTTGTGATTATCTTGAATGATCGATCTTTATAGGAGGGATAAAATCCGAACCAGATTATACATAAGAAGTGTTAACGTAGTAGTTCTTTATGTTAGATTTATCCATGAAGTTATTCTCCGCTTGTTCATTAGAAAATGAACCTGAAATCTATCTTTTAAAAGTTTTGATACAATTTTGATAACATAATCTGTCCCAAGATAAGGGCATTGGGACATGATTGTATGATATCAGTTATAAAAGCAATACGAATGATAATGGTGCCTCCACTATGCTTTGCTTGCCTGTTATAATTTAAGGGCTGTTTATTTTCATTTTTTAAAGGTTTTTTTGTTGTGGCTTTTGTAAATAAAAAAGGATTTTTAAAATCATTTTTGATTAAACACGTTTATATATAGATTTTTAAAAATAAAAAATGGCAACTATTTTACGAAAACATAAAAATAACGTTTTCGTGCTTTTTGAAAACATGTTTTCATAAACTTTTTTTTCACAAAAACAAATCATTCTTATCTTTTCTTTTTTATGCCATCTTTTGTGTCGTCACTTATGTTACAATATCTCCAGGTTTGTTTTCATATCTATCTTTTGTTTCTGCAATTTCTCTTGTCTCTCTTGTCCATAACATCAAACCCATAACAAAATAGAGAAACTAGGTGTGATAAAGGAGAGATATGAAAAATGTGAAAAGAAAAAAATATGAAGAAAATAACAGTATTGTAGACGTAGCCATACTTACTAAAGCAACATGTAGAACTTCTGCTTTGACCATAAGCTTCTGCAATTTTTTGCGATGATAAAGAACCAACACAAAACCTGAATATGTTAAGCAAAAGACGGCACAAAGTAACGTAACATTCAACTCTTCAGTTTTTGCTTCACCTCCTCTGCTAAACATAACGACGACTTCATCTGACTCTTTATAAAGAACTAACACCGTGAACAACTATGAAATAACGTTATTAAAACTGAAGGCTATAGCTTTTTTCTTAATCCTCACATCATTTTAAATATGAGATAGCTATACATGTTTTCTTCTTTCTCATGCCTTTGCAGCTGCTTTATTCTTGGACTTCACGTTATTCTTTCTCCTTATCCTCACGTCTTTATAGTTATTTTCTTCTCATCCTCAAGTCTTTAGCATAGTGTGGAGCCTATTTTGCCTTCACTTCATTTAATGCTATTTAATGTAGCAAAGGCTTTATCCTTACAAAAGTGATGCCTAGTCTTCACATCATATAGCTATTTTCTTCTCATCCTCGCATCTTTAGCATAGTGCGAAGCCTATTTTGTCTTCATATCATTTAATGCCATTTAATGTAGCAAAGGCTTTATCCTTACAAAAGTGAAGCCTAGTCTTCACATCATTTAATATGGCACAGGCTTAGTCTTCACGTGATTTATTGTGAAGTTATTCTTGTCTTCATGTAATAGATTATTGTGGAGAACCGAAACATCATTTAATGCAGTAGAGGCGTTATCAAAAGTGAAACCTAGTCTTCATGTGATTTATTGTAAAGATATTCTTGTCTTCACGTAATAACCTATTGTGAAGAACCAAAACATTATGCATTTATACGTGAGTTCTTCACGTCATTTATTATGAAGCTTATTATTGTCTTCACGTAATAGCTTATTGTTGCTTATAACTGTGGAGAACTGAAACATTAAATGCATTTGTATGTTAGTTGAATTTGATATATACGTAGCCATACTTATGTTAATGCATGTGCTTGTGAATCTTGTTGAATTTGATATATATGTAGCCATACTTACGTTAAATGCATTTGCTTGTGAATCTTATTGAAGTGGCTTATTACTTAAAGCTAAAGCCGAAATGAAGGAATGTGTAAATAATTTACTGTAGTGGTTTTGCTACCAGGTTTTCACATATAGTGAAATTTTAATTTATGTACAAGTTTAGACACTAAATATTTTTGAAGAATTATTATGGTTGTCACATATTTATTTTAAATTATATTTAGCATTTAATACTTTATAAAAATTGTTGTGATTGATGTCACTTATATGTTATTACATTTAGTGATGTAAGGTTTGAATAATATGAATGATTACAATGATTGTATGGAAGTAAATGAAAAAGATGGGGTATGGAATGATACTATAGAGATGTATTTAATTTCCTTGATGGTTGAAGAAGTGAATAAGGGAAATCGAACGACTACTACCGTTTCCAAATTTGGTTGGAAGAATATTAAAGCAGGGCTTTAAACAAAATTCAATAAGAAATATATTGATATTCAATTGAAGAATAAGTATAATGGATTAAGGGTCAGATTGAAGAATTTCAAGAACTTACTCAAAGAAACAGGAATCGGTTACAACTCTTTTACTGGTGAAGTTAATGCTACAAATGAATGTTGGGAAAGTCTATTTAAGGTAAAATATGTCTTTTGTTTTAATAATATATCATATTATATAATATTCATTCTCATATATCTTTTTCATCGTTATAGGTGCATAAAATGACTCACATATTCAAGAAAAAAAGATGTAAGGAATTTTTAAACTTGTGCCATATTTTTGGAGATACTAATGCAATTGGTGTGCATGCGCATCCATCAATTAAATCTCCATCGAATAGTACAGAAAAGGAACATGAAATGATATTGATGAAGATTACTCGTATAATGGAAAAGAAGATCAAGATAAAAGTTCTCCATCTAAGAGAAAGAAGTCTCCTAAGAGCAAGAAGGCAAAGAAGACACATTCTAACGTTGTAGAAGAAGCCTTACTTATACTTAGTGAAAAATTAAGAAGGAAGAATAATTTACTTGAGAAAAAACTGAGTGAAACATCATTCACTGCAAAGAATAGACCTCTAGAGTCTAACATAATGATGGAATATCTGAATTCTTTAGATGAATTGGGTGTTGACGGTGTGCAATATGAAAAATCTGTGAAGGCTTTACACGATTTTCCACTTTATAGGGATTGTTTTTTTGAAGATGACATAAACAAGGAAGCTGGATTGGATTATGTCGCTTTAGTTATATTTTCATATTATTGCATATAATTCTTATTGATTTGACACTTTTATATTAAGCATTATTCCATATTTTGAACATTTTAAGTTTGTCATTTGTATGAATATTTTACTTAATTAAGTTTATATTTTGTATGAATATTTTTTCTATATTTGATTAAATATACTTGATTGAATATTTTATTAATTATTTAATGTTGACATTGTAGATACATGAATTTCTTATTAGATTTTGAATCAGATTCTGATGATGAATGGAAGAAGGTAATCATTATTTCTGTAGCTAAGGGCAGGGGCGTATCTACAATGGGGGCAAGTGGGGGCACTTGCCCCCACTGCCTTCAACAAATTTCTTATAAAAAATATTATTTTAAGTTTTTTCCAAAAAAATAAAATTTTACTCCCATTAAAATTTTGTCTCCATTAGAAATAAAACTGTCCCTATTAAAATTTTGCCCTCACTAAAAAAAAATTCTAGATCCGCCCCCGACTGGGGGATAGAACAAATATTTTCATTTACAAAAGCAGCCCTATTAGAACCTTTGAATGAGAATCTGACAAGGATTTATGAAAACTTAAGAATGAGAAAGATAATCTTCTTGAGCTTATAAGATGAGTTGAAGAGTTTAGGAGGCTTAAAGGCAACAAATCATTTGATTATGGAGGAACAAATAACAATTTTCTTGATGACTACAGGGCATATTAAGACAATTAGAGTCAATGCATAACGCTTTCAATATTCAACCTAGACAATTTCGAAGTACTTTCGAAAAGTCTTATATGTAGTTAATCGTCTTGCAAATTACTCTACCATCTTTTACTAATACACCTCCTGAGATTCAACATAATTCAAAATTCTTTCCATATTTTCAGGTACATTCATATATTTAATTACTATTTTAATTATTTCCTTATGATTAACAATTATTTTAATATATTTTTTAATTTTTAGGATTGTATAGTAGCAATATATGGTACACATATTGATGCATATGTTTCGATCGATGAGCAAATATCATATAGGGGCAAAAGAATTAATCCAACTCAAAATATTATGCGTTGCTGCTTATTTAACATGCGTTTTACATATGTAATGGCTAAATGGCAAGATACTATAAATGACTCTTAAGTTCTTTTGGAAACAGTGACAAATCTAGCAAATCAATTTCCTATGTCTCCATAAGGTATTATATTATTTTAAATAAACATAATAATTATGATTCATTTTTAATATCTTTTTATTAATATTATGTTCTTTCTATGTTAGGTAAGTACTATTTGGTTGACTCAGGCTACACTAATATGCCTGATTTCTTTTATCATATTGAGGTAAAAGATATCATTTGTGAGATTATAGAGACAGAGGAAGACCTCAAGGTCCACAAGAATTGTTTAACTATAGGCATTCTTCGTTAAGAAATATTATTGAAAGATGTTTTGGCGTTCTAAAAGTAAGATTCTCTATACTTAAAAACATGTCGAGTTATGATAGAAAGAAACAAAAATATATCGTTATTGTTTGTTGTGTTATACGCAACTATATTAGAAGTGATGAATTATTTGAAAATTGTGTTCAAAATGAAGAACAAATTAGGGGAAGTGAAAATGAAGATGCAAGTTCTCAAGTGGAGTATAATATTACTCCAGCACAACTTCAAGTTATGTCTTGAAAGCGAGATGAAATTGTTAGACAAATGTGGAGTGGTTATATTATTTCTAATTGATTTATGTTTCTTTTTGTAAATGATATTACTATTATGTTTTCAAGAATTATAGTATGAT
>JANKYE010000224.1:8834620-8852310 GCA_032467995.1 Erythroxylum dillonii
TAAAAATTGCTCATGTGAGGGAGGGGTATAAATAATAACCACTAGATGAGAATGAAAACTTGATACCCACCCCCTTTTGACGGTTTAGTGGATTCTCAAATTTAATGGAATGAATCCATTCCCTTGGAATTAAAAACTTCAAAGCAAACACTACTTTTTGCAATTATTCCATTCCTTCATTCTCAAACCCTCAAACCAAATGCCCCCTAAAACAAACCTTAATCAATTAACATGGATAAATGAGGGTCAACTAATTATGGGTCCCAAATATTTGTTTTATTTTCTTACGGATGTCTACCATCCATCAATCTAAATTCATGAATATGTGCACTAAAATTTCAATATCTTTTTTTTTATAAAATCAGAAGAATAAATTAATAGAAAAGAATATGTATATATCGTTCAGTACAAGTGCCACGAAAGGCACAAAGCAAGACTAAACAAAAGTCGCAGTGCAATCCATAACCAAGATAGACATAAACTAAAAAAAACCATCACATAGGTAGGCAAGCAGATAAAAAACCTTAAGAATTACAAATGTTCAATAAGCCAGCCAATGGAAGTGAAAAGGAGCCATACTGAAGAACCATAGCGTGTGAAAGGCCAAGGAAAGCGGCTGCCGTGATGTGAAAGTGCTGAACCACTAAAGGAGGCAAGGCGAGCATGGCCTTGCCCAAATAGCCGCTCATGCAATAACCTGCAAGAAGACTAAGCAACATCTGCAATGAAGGAAGACAAAACTGAAAAAAAATTACCTCCTCTCGATGTGTTGGCTAAGAAGTTCCCTAATGTGGGAGATGACTCCGAGATACACTCGCTCCTCCTCCATGGCTTCATTCTTAAAGGTGCGAGCATGGCGCTCAGTCCATATACTGTAAACAGTAGTGGAAAGAAGAATGGGAAAGTAATTAAGGCTTGGTACACTGGTATAGGAAGCATTGCTGTACCAAGAGAGGAGAGCTGCAAGGGTGGAATGTGTGAAGTGGGGTAAGTGGAAACGGTTGAGGCATTGGGCCCAAATTACGCGGGAGAAGGAACATTCGAAGAATAAGTGGTTAATGGATTTATTGGCTGAAAGGCACAGGGAGCAATGGTTAGGAGTATAAAGGTATGACAATTTATCCCTAATTTGAAGCTTTTGCCGGTAAGCAAGCCATAAAATAAAGGAGCAACGAGGAGCATTATATTTGGACCATACCAAGTTGTACCAAGGTACTACCGGTAATGAAGGTCGCAAGATATGATAGGCTAACTTATTGGTATATCGCTTGGTTGTGCTTGCTAGCCATTCCAAGCTGTCTGATAAGGAGCTATTGGGAGAGTACACTGGTGGCTTCAGGTGTCTGAGCAGGTCCAAGGAAACCTCCCTCCAGTGCCAAGCATCATTCAAAATAACATCAGAGACTCGTGCTGTTAGTGTTAGCTCCGATTCATTGATGTCTTTCGGGGTAGCTAAGGTCCGTAAAATACCTCGTGGATGTCATGGATCTTGCCAAAAAAAGTGGACATATCATTCCCAATCTTAAATCTGAATTGATGGCACAATCGGTCCCTCACTAATAATATCTTTCTCCAACTCCAAGAACTATTATAGGAAGGTGGAGCATTTCAAAATTTTAAAATTTCAATATCTTTAACATCAAATATACTTAATTTTGAATTTAATCCAAAATTTGATTTGGATTAACTAATCTAATAAGTCATTACAACAAAGGACACTTTTAATATACATTATAACTAAATGTTATATCATGTTAATTATAATTATTGGTGACATTTTTATTCCATATTATTGCATGTGATATTTAGATTTTTTGTATAATTTAATATACAAAAATATAATAAAATAATTGAAAATTAAAAACATTGTATATAAAAATAAAATATCATTAAATTTGATAATGTACAAAATGTTATTTACAATTTCAAAAATTTTTATATACAAAATGAAAAATACAAATATTAATGATTAAGTCATTTTGATCTTCACTGCGTACATAATTCGGGTCAACGAAGACGACAGACAATCAAAAACAACGGACAATCAAATATGTCGAGCAATCCTACGATGTTAAAAAGAAAAGCTTTTAAGCCCCAAATCCAAAACTCATCACCAAAGCTTTACTTCATGTTTCATCCCTCGTTCAATGTCTCAGCATACAACTGACAAGCAAAGCCAAAGGCAGCGGCAACATAAGCAAAAGCAAAGAAGCATCAGATTAAAAGGAGTAAGACTTGAAGATAATGACAATGGTGTAGCTTTGATTAAAGTAAAAAGGAAGAAGCAGAAACTTACGCAAGATGGGAGAAGTCAGGCTTTTGCTCGATGGGGACACCGTTCTTGGTTGCTTCCTCACCCTTTGACACAAACAAAAACTCAACGCAAACGCATTCAAGCAAATGGAGAATAAACGATTATGAAAAATCGACATGACATAACACAACGAAGCACACGTAGGTTTGAGTCAGAACAAATTAGAAATCAACTCGGAATGGAAAATAAATGGTAACTAGCATGAAATTTTAATTGGAAGCAAATGCATGTATTAGAAATCACGACACAAAAATTATATCTAACAAAACTTTCATTGAACACTTAATAGACTGTACTCAAACAATCTTCATATTTTATTTTAAGCTTCAATCAACCCATTCTGGACTCACTACCCATCTCACCATCTTCATTATTACGACAACACATATTTGCCATCAAGAAAACCCCAACACACATGAATTGAACAGAAAACCCAACAAAAAACAATACCCAAAAGCAACAGCATCACCATTAGAAGAAAACTTGACCCAAATACCCCAACTAAGAACGACGAAGATGACAACAATGGCGGACACAAGGAGAGAAAACAAAACGTAGAGGAAGATGACGGTAGAAGAAAAAGAAAGAAGATGGAGTTTTCTTTTTTTTAAAAACGTGGACATTGCACGTTTTCGTTTAATTTTTTAGAAGTTCAAACATTTGGCGAAGATTTCAGATTTCGTCGCCATACGTTAAAGATTCAGTGACCTCAAATGTCATCAAATCTTCGATATTTAGCGGCAAAACATTCTAAGTCGTTGCAAAAGATAAGCCTTTAGCAATGAATCGTTAAAACGTCGCCAAAAGTTGGACTTTTGGAGGCGAATTCATAAATCGTGGCAAAAAAAAAAAAAAAACATAGTTAAAAGTCGACTTTGTTGTGGCGAGTATATAAGGATAATTAAAAATAAAATGTCTAATATTTTGAGATTTTTTAAATTCATTTTTCATGTTTTTAAAATATTTAATTAAGTAATCAACCATTTAAAATCTTAATAGTTCAATTCAAAACATTAGTTCCATTAATAATTTGTTAATTTGACTAATAAACTTTTTGTTATTCGTGACATGTAAATGTTTATCTAGAAAATAATGACCATAATTAGACTTAAGTAGACAGAGTTTTTTTTTCTTCTGGTAAACACTTACATATCATTAGTAATAAAAATTTTGTTAATCAAGTCAATAAATTATTAACAGAATTAATGTTTTGAATTAAAATGCTAAAATTTTAAAAGGCTAATCCCTTAATTGAAAATCTTAAAAAGCTTCAAAATTGACTGAAAAATCCTAAAAATTAGATACTTTAAGATTAGTTAGCTTAAGTATATAAGTATTTATTTGTTTAATGGTTTCAACAACTGGCCTTTTCTAAACGAGTTCAGATCTCCTGTTCAATATTATGATGTCTTATTGTGTCCAATAAATCTCAGTTATCCATTCATGTAGGATCCGCATGGGACCTGAGTAGGGCCCACAAAATAAATGGCTGAGATTTCATGAGACAGAATAAGACAGAGTAAAACTGGACAGAGGATCTGGACTCCTTCTAAACGAGTTCAGATCTCCTGTCCAATATTATGATGTCTTATTGTGTCCAATAAATCTCAGTCATCCATTCATATAGGACCCGCATGGGACCCGCGTAGGGCCCCCCAAAATAAATGGTTGAGATTTCATGAGACAGAATAAGATAGAGTAAAACTGGACAGAGGATCTCGACTCCTTCTAAACTATACAACCAATTTTTAATGTGTAGAAAGTGATAGAATCAGGCTTTAACCACTACGAGAGGAGATGTTGATAATATTAGTAAATATGCTTTACCTAATGAACGATTAGTTACATTTCTAATAAAGTATGTAAGCATAAAGTGGAAGTGAAGGAAGCCAGCCGTCATACGTGAACCATCAGTCTTTGGATTTGTACAAGGCTAAAGAATGTTAGAGGTTTTCTGCATGGGAAAGGAAAGAATAATACCTTACGCTATAAGTTGAAGAATGACAACTAATGAAGTTCCACTTCATGCAAATGTTTTGAGCCTTAGACACAGAAATGGGAATCTTGGGGAGTCGGAGAGGGTTGATCATTTCGTGTTGCGTTCTTTTGCTTGCTCTAGTCGCCGGAGGTCAAAGCCTTCCGTCCCAAAACAAGGTAATTTAACTTTATGCCGATGCAACCATAACAAATGGGCTTTTCTGAAGGCACCTTACCTATATTGTGACAATGTCACTCACTTCACTCGTGCTGTTGCTCCATGCATTTCTTTTTTCTTCTGAAATCGTATTGCTCCATACTTTCGACCTGTCGTTTTGACATGCATGACTTATTGCTTACTTTTATGCAATCCAACTAAAGTTTTAAAATGTGGTTTGCCATTATAATTTAATTTATTATAAATATATTTTATTATTCTAAATATCGTAATATCAAAATCATGATAAGAGATTGTTTGTTTATTGAGTGTTGTTAACTGTCAATTATTGTAATTTATTAGACTCAATTTTAATAATAATTCATATTAAATACTTCATTGAATGCTTGGTAAAAATTTAAATTCTAGCGTTCTTAATACTATAAAATAATTAAAAAGATAAAATGAGTAAAAAAGTGAGGAAGATTTTTATCTTTTAACCTATTTTAGTGATAAGAAATTCCATTATTATTCATATTATACCAAATTATAAACTTTGTTCCTAAAATGCTTAAACTCCGATTTGATCCTGACACGCTAGACTAAGACCCATCAGCGCGAACTACGGCAACGAAATTGCACATACGTGGTCACAATAGAAACAACCTGCAGCAAGGGCGCGGAGACCTCAAACCATGTCGGCCTGAGGTTTGGCGACACAAATTCTAACAAAGTAGTAGAGCGCCAACTCAACTCCAAGTACGTGGGCAAGTTGGATCCACTGCAACCAGCGGTCATCGACGACGATGTGGCCATTGGGAAACCATTCGAGGCTTGCACTGTAGACCAGTTCAAAGTCAAAGGGCATTGCATGGAGTCACCTATCTGCAACTTGTACCTCAAATTGAGTGGAGCGGACGATTGGCGACCAGGGTATGCTCAGGTTGGGGTGTTAGAGAGGTCTAATCTTAGCTCTCAGTATTTCTATTTTCGCAGGTTCTTGCCTAGGCGCGTTTGGCATGGCTCTGATATGTGTGACACAGAGGTCACTCCTTTTGGGATCAAGCGTAAGAGCAAGTTTTAATGTTTCCAAGTAATTTGTTGCATGAAAGCTGTTACATTACATGTTTATTTGTTTGTAAATTAATATGATATTGTTCAGAACGACTTGAATTTAATACTTATCTTTAGCACCATAAATTAGAATACATTGAAACTATAATAGAATTGATTAAACATATATAGTATCATTGAAATCTTTAGAATCCTTTTTAGCTTAATATCAAATAACTAAATTTACAAATTTCATTTTGAGTATTTTCTTCTTTTTTTTGACAATCCAAAAATTCTATTTATTTACTCTTTATCAGAAAAACCAAATGTGGAAATTATATTGACTTATTAACATTGTTAAAACGGCTTCATCTTAACAACATAATGAGCAGTACATTTTATATATTTATGTTATCCATTCTAAGAAGAGAAATGCTCCCACAAGAGCAAAGACAAAATAGATAGTCATAAAATTTGTAGTCAGTAGCGCTACTTTTTTTTAATTGATGTTCTTCATTATGACATGTCTGAATCTTATTATCACTTCCCGCACCAGAGCAAATTTAATTAGGTAGCGAATCGCCGCCCAATAATAAGGTTTATCTCTCAAATTTTATCATTGAACGAAGAGCTACAATGTGCTAAATTCACGTAATTTAATAAAAATAACGTAATAAATTTGAACTTCTTTCTATCTAGAAATCTTCTTAAATCTAACTCTATTAAATAATTTAAGGGAGCACTTGGTTCACAGAGGATAATAGAAATGATAATGAATAAAGTGAAGAATGAAAATAAATATAATTATTATAATTATAATGTTTGGTTAAGATGAAAAAATAATTATTATAACCATTGACGGTGGTTGGTTTGTTAAAAATGTTGAGAAATAAAATTTTGTTAAAATTTTATTTTATATCAAAATTTAAAATATATTTTAATTGATTATATTTAATTTATGCATCCTATTTATAATGTCAGAATGTTTAAAATCAAGTATATTATGGTATTTCATTTCTAATAGCTTTTGAAGAAACAAAATATTCCAGTATTTTCTTGCATCAACATATCATTAGTTACATAATATCCTCAAAATATAATTTAATCATCCATAATATTATACAATTCATCGACATAACCATAATATCCACCATTCTATTGCTATAGTAAAATCAAGTAACATAGTTTAATACAATTTACATTTATCTGATAATGCAAATGATATAAAATATCACATTTATACATAATATCTTAACCAAAAGCTTTCAATTGATGCAAAATAACCGTATGAACAATACAAACTTTATTTGCATCACAACTACAAAATTCTAACTAATATAAAATAACCCGGTTAGGCAACATCAATTACATCATAAGTTTATAATACTTACAAAAATATAAATATGCTTCATCGAATGATTCGTAGACTAGAAGATGAATAGAAGAATCTAAGTACAAAAGACCTTTTTAAATCCCTTAGCAAAATGAAAAAATTCTAAACTTTAGCAGGATCATTACAGAATAACGCAGCAGCCTTACCAACATCCATTTGAGTACCGGTGCGTGTAGTTAGAGCCAAACGAAGGAGGAGAGCTTGACTATATTCCACTAACCTGGCAATCCCGAAGTGGTTGAAAACATGCTATGACTCTATCTATAATGGTGGCATTTCCAGTAGCTCCATTTTCGTGTTTCAATGCGTGAAAATTTGTTTGGCTTGCTGCTTGGCACACCATTCTACTCACTCAACCCCTCAAAGTATCAAAACACAAATAACACAATTGTTCAAGGAATGGTAAAATAACACTCCTTATTCGTCAAGTAGGGGCGATGTCAATTGAATAACTGAAAGCTAGATTTACTTGTTATAGAAAAGATAAAAGTGAGAGAGACCAGTAAATGTTCGAACGAATCAGTCCAATGGCTGAACAACCGCAATGAGAACAAACAAAATATGTATAGATGATTGATTGGACAATGTTCAGCTAATCTGGAGTTACATAATAGGGAATGACGATGAAAAAAGTGGATCCCATGGAAAATGAATGATAGAATAAGTGGGATGCTAATGAAAATTTTGATCCATAAAACAAACAAGTTATAGGATCACTCTGCAATAGAGATTCAAGGAGATGACTTTGCGCTATACATCAACAAATAGACTCAACAACCACAACATCCTGTTTCTCGTCCCAAAAGAAACGCCACAGTGACCTCACAATCAAAATATTATAGATTTCTACAAAAAAAAAAAGAGCTCAAATGTCAAAGCCACATCTCTTACACAAAATCAAGGAAGTGAATCAAATGCAAAAAGTAACTAGATTCTAGGACCCCAGATGTATAAACAACAAACATTAGTAAAAATGATTCATAAACTCGGTAAGCAGAAACAGAGAGATAGCATAAAGACGAAGTACTTGCAAATATTTTCTCCAAACAAGTAGGCACCTCTTTTTGGAAAATAAATCGTTAGAAGAAAAGAATCTACTTGATAGATAGAAATGTGTCAAAAATCAAAATAATCAAGCAATTCGATCTCTTTGCTCCCAATTAGGCCATATGTTGTTACGAGTAACAATCACCTTAAAGTTCTAGAACAATAGGAGTTAAGCTTTCTTGTGAAAAGATGAAAACCCACCATTAAAAAACAAACCTTGCAAATTAAGCTCCAACAAACACAATAGGAAAAACAAAGGGCAGCAGGTAATGCAAAAGCCATAAAATAAGTGATTTAAGAGAGAGAATGAACGTCTTTAGATAGACATAACTAAATACCAGCAAAGAGCATAAATATGAAAAATGAAAACTTCAATCAAAGCAACAAAGAGATCCAGCATAAAAAATCCAAAGACTCATTAGCAAATATTACGATTAGGCACCAATAGTCTGAACACAAGTAGTCCTCAAACTAAAAATCAACGTCCAAAAGAGGAAGGACCCTTACATTAAAACACAGGATTCGTAAGAAACCAGATCAAAGAAAAAATGTGGCTTGTAAGAAATTGAAATCTTAACAAAGGCGAAGAAAAGCGAACATGGCTACTACTGCTATTACTTGCTTATAATGAGAGTAGAGAGTGAAGGAGGAAACATAAAGACTCGTGGGCAAAATGTGCGCCAAAAATATAGAGCAATGACTCATTCCTCTGGATTAAAATATAGAGCAATGACTCATTCCTCTGGATTACGAGAGGAATGGAGTAATGCCTGAAAATGAGGAATTAAAACATAAGCTATCCAATCATAGTTCCTTACTAGACGTTACTTTTCATTTCATACACATTCCTATTTCCTTATACTCACTAAACAAGCACGCCCTGAGTCTTCATACTTTTTTAGCGTGCTCTAATTCTTAAAGAGATACACAAAATCAAGTAGTATATACAAATTAAATATAAATTATGATGAAATAAATATAAATTTACCCTTATTTTATTATTTATATATCACAAATGTTTATAATTTTGCCTATATAACACGATTATTCTTTTAAAATACCCGTTGGCCTCACATATACAATAGTACTAATACTAACATGTAATACTTTATACTTGTACATAACAGGTATCGACTAGTTTATCCCAATCAAGAGTCTAAGTTTCGTACATGCCTAGATTTAGTTTTAAGATAATTCCGACAGCGAAATGATGATTACCGTTACCCCCATTTAAGTTTTTAATAATTTGCTCAAATAATGAATTGATATATGCTCTAATGTGAATCTGAAATAATTTGCCCAAAAGAATAAAATGGTACGTCTTATTTTGATGTCCATTAATAGCTACTAACTAACCTCACGCTCACACTCACACATCATAACAAGTACATGTAATTCCTTTAAAGGTAAGAATGATAATAAAACTCAAGCTTGGCCCAATCCACTTAAGTCAACAAGATTTAACTTAGCCCAATCCAATTGGTTGCGATTTGAAGTTAACAAACTTAATTTAAGTTGATTGAATTTTGAATTTAATTTTTTTTATTATTAAGTTCAAATTCTTCAATCTGGCTCGATCGAAAATTCAAGTGTATTTATGTATATATACAAAAGAAGAAAAAAAATCATACATGCAAATGTTCAATCATATTCTGTTCTCTCTAATCTCTTGTCCAGGAGTTTCAATCATATTCCCCAATATGTTTAAAATAAATCACATAGACACATCACCAATGTCACGAAATGCAATCATAAGTATCACCCAAATCATCAATAATATTTGATTGATACAGGAAAACACACTTCACATGCACATTATTAATTATATGTCAATAATCACATAATTCTATACTCGATAAATATATTTAAGTCTCTCTAACTCATTAATTTAACAAATTTCTAAATATGATATGGAGTTTTTACAATTCGAACTTAACTTCAATTAGTTTTAGATATACAAATAATTACTAATCACACAATAAAATATTTAAAATGCACAAATAATAGAACAAAGAACTTAAAAAGTTGTAATTGATGTATACCATCAATTTTCGTACAAAACTTAAAACTCTCGTTTCGAAACAAACAATGGCGTAAGCACTTTTTGGAACTTTGTAAGCCAAATAAAAAGTCTAGAAGACGTATTGTAATTCTTCCTAGACATTGGTTTTCTTCAAGTTCTCGTCACACTTTTTCTTTTTCATACTTAAATTGTAACAAGGCTTCTGGGATTTTAAATAGCTACTAAACAGCAAATGTTATGTTATAGCTATAAACTATATAATGTACGACTACAATCAGTATGGACATATTGCAATTGATGGTGGACTGCGGTGATCTTAATAGCAGTCGTATCAATCACCAAATTCATATTACCAGCGTCGTGAAGGCTTTTATACAAGGGACCGTAAGTGTACGCAACAAGGCTATGGATAGCTCCTTTGATCTTGTCAGTCAAATTAGAACCACAAACAACACTTAGCTAGCTTGCGCTAACCCCTCTCCTTCCTTCGTTTTAATAGACGTTGACTACAGTTCATTGTCTTTTTTGTGCATATTTCATGTCTTTTCTTTGACTCCCACTTTTTGTCGACTGTTGATGAGTAGTCTGCCTGAGAAGCACCTGTCATACTATGGGTCGGTGATAATTCTTTAATTTCTACGCCATTCCATAAACCATTCCTTAAGTCTGACGTTTAGTTTTAATATTCACTGGCTTTAAATTGAATCAAGATGAGGTTAGATAATCTCACTGTATCTTTATCCGAACGAATACAATTCTAGATCCAAATTACTGTAGCAGAAGTTTTTCTTTAGAGACAATTTCTCTACTTTGGATACAGTGCTTAGGATTATAGGTTTGCAATAACAATTACACAAAAAGTTATCGCATTATAAATAAGTTATGTTTGGTTGAGTGTAAATTTTATAATGAAATGAAATAGAATATAATGATTTATAATAGAATAAAATCTAAATAAATATAATATTAGAAAATTATTATTTGAAAAAAAATGAAAGAGTAAAAATGTAATTCAATAGAATATTATTTAAAAGATATATGGAATAGAATCAAGACGATCGGAAGTGTCGTTAAACATTTAGGTTTCATTTGCGACATTGGTGGGTGTTGGTGGTGGATGCAACAATGTCGTTAATCGTAGGATTGGAAGTGGTTTACAGGTAAATGAATTGTTATCTTTCTTTACGAGCTTTGATTAAAACAGCATAATATTAAGCACCCTAATTTAAGAGATGACTACTTGTCCTAGTTGGTCTTCTTTTTCTTTCTCTGGCCTATTGGCTTGACATTTCTTATTTTTAATCTTTTGAGGTGATGTGTATGGAAAATAAACTCATTTTTTATCTTGTCTTTTTCCAACACATGAAATTTGCTCTTTCTTAGTAAGGAATTTGGTAAAATTCACTTGTTTTATTGCTTATTGTCATTTTCTCATCTTTCTGGTATGCTCCAATGTTGCTAACAAAATTAGCATTATCATTTTTTCTCTTTAATTTTTTGTATATATATGTGTTTATATTTATGTTTTTGGAAAATAACTGACTGTAATGTTTGCTTGATGGAAATTAGGGCTTTGATTTCTATGCCATAAATACAGATTCTGAACCCTATGCCATAAATACAGATTCTGAACCATTGTTGCAATCTGTTGTAGAAAATTCGATTCAAATTGGAGAGCTTTTGAATTACAGATTAGGTCTGGCAATTGAAAATTTGTTTTCAGTAGCACCTCAGTTCCATTTATCTGCTCTTTACTTTTAACTTAAAACACTTTGGTGGGAGCCATGCTGTGTCTATTTGATTTACTGCAACAATGATTTGATGCCGACTAGGAGTGTATATGGTTAAGTTACTTTTAACTTAATTTCACAAGAGAGACTAGGAGTGTATATGGTTTACTAATACTAAAAAGTTGAAGAATTAAAATGTTGATTCATGTAGGATATTTACAAACTCGTCATTTGCTTAGATATGCCTCATCACAATGTCATATCATAATTGGGATTCCAAGTGTTGGGATTTACAGTAACTGTTGGTGATTTGGGAAGGACAGGGCTACCTCTTGTTGTGTGGCTTACATAGAAAACATGTAGCCTTGAGAGATTGTGGGTTTTATGAGGATTGAGAAATAACATGCTAAATTTTGATAGCAACTTTATAGTTATTGGAATCTAAAAGCATTCTACTGTTTATATTTCTTTCATACAATCCCTTAATAAGGTAATGCTTCAAAAGCATTTGATTCATTAACAAGGGAGTCCTGGGTATTGAGGAGCAATGAAGAGCTTGATTCAAGTTATTATGATTGGAGTTAGGATTGGGTGGAAAGATTTTTTATTTAGATTGATACTCGATGCAAGTGGTTTTAACAAGGCATTGGATGGTCTAATCTAACAGGGAATGTAAAGGAATGAGTAGGGGAATTACTTCTTCCCAATCATAAGTTAATCAGAGAAGTGATTCCTACTCCAGTTTAGGCCCTTTTCCGTGAAGCAAGTATGCTAAGACTCAACACTTGATTCATAATTAAGCATTAATATTGTGATCTTTACACAAAAAAGAAAGAACAATAGATTTGATAGTATGGTTTTTCACCTTGTCACCTAATTTTAGGCTACATTACTCTACTAGTTGAGCTAAGACCCTGAAACGTCATTTCTTAAGATGCCAGAGCAATGTTGCAATCTATCTGCTTCATCTTAACTTAGTGTGCATGCTTCTTTCATATAGGAGAAGGTGTGACTTCATTTTTGTTCTCTTTTATAATATGTAGGTACCAAATAGGTCTCCGATATACTGGCGGGGCTCGTATGATGCTAATGTTGACATTGAAATTTAGCCTTATTCCCATTGTTCTCAACTCACGTGTGCCAAATCGTTAGGGTTCTAACCCTTAGTAGGGGAACGAGATATTACAGACTACATACATGATAATTAATGATAGTTTCTGTTTTGATTTTTGATGCATAAAAGACTTGTTTATGAGTTGCCAATTGAATGATTTTGATTGGAATTGAAGATAAAGTTGATGAGGAAAATGAAGTATAATTAAGGTATAATTGAGGTATAATCAATGGACTATTATGATGGTGTTAGAATCTGGAAAAAATTTGAAAGAATTGTAGAAGCGATGTTAGCTCCTTCCCACGATTGTAGAAAAATTTTGTTTTATCTTTCCACGATCATGGAAAGGTATCCCCACGATTTTAGGCAATGCTTTGAAGTGAAAAAATTTTGTTTTGTATCATTGTTGAACCAACTAAGGATAAGCTACTTTACCTTGGTGTATTTGGACTAGATTAGGGCTTAAAATGAACCTAGATGGTTGCTTGATCAATTGGTTAAATGTTTGATAAGTTTAGGTTGTTAATTGAGGTTATAACTTAAATAATGAATTGTTTGAGATCAATGTTTCTAAATCTGGAATTTATGAGTAGTTAAAGGAATGAAGGTGTTCTTAGGAATACAAATGTGATCAAAGGATGGGAGATATGTGAGTTAGGTGTAAATGAACGAGAATTGGGAAATTGTGTGAATAAATAAGGCTAGAAAAGGATTGGTGAATGAATGATTGATGAATCTAGATCAATCAAGTTTACTTAAGGCATAAATCTAATTGCCAATAAGTTATAATGATCAAGACTTTTAAATAAGGATACATACCCGAGAAAGTCAATTGAGCATACATTGATCATGACATATAAACATGTGTATAATTGAGTACTCTTTTATTTAAACAAGTTAGTAATGTGTAAATATGTGTATATTGCATGATATAGAAGTACAAATTAAGCGTCCATATCCAGACATTGCCGGATCATCAAGGCAATAGCTATCTAGAGTGTACTGTGAGTTAACCTAGATGTTTCTCATTACGATTGATTTGCTTTTGTTTAAATTTCAACTACTGAATTGTTACTTACATAATTGTGATATTTCTGGACATTGTTGGCCTGAGGAGTTTGATATTTGGGAATATATTAGAAGTGCTTATTGATTGTATGTGAATGGGAAAATGTGTTCTCAATTAAATATTGAATCTCAGCCTCAGATTCGAAGAATATGATAAATGATTGAGCACATTAAATGAAACATATTGATAGCATAATGTGTGAATTGATGCATTCCATCACATTCATATGCATGATCAAATAAAGGTGTTGTGACCAGAGTGACCAACGTGAAAAACAGCTTTAAGCTCAGGAATGTGCAAAAAGAGCCACATCAATTATTAATAAACCTAGTATCGACAATGGGTACGGGAAAGTATATAAAATAAGCTTGGTATCTACAACAAATATGAAACAGTAAATAGGTCCTCAGTCACAATAAAGTAAAAAGAAAGTGGAGTCACATGTTCATTTGCATATATAACTTTACATGTATCATGCGAAAGATTTCGATGAATTATTGAATTGTTTTAATATGTGATATACAATATTTACGTACATATTGTACTTGTTAAAATGTGATGAAAGGTGATATGGTATATACAATGGAATGATATGATGTACTCATTGAATTTGGTTATTTACTTGTGATATTTGTGTTCTGACTTGAGTGAGCACATCGATGATGATTCACTCACTGAGTTCACAGACTCATCAAAATTGCAATGTTAATTTTTAGGTGTAAGGGAGACCTAGCTTCTAAGGCAATCTAGTAAAAGTATAGTACCTGCGTTTTAGGGACAAAATGGCTCAAAAGTCAAGTTAGCTGATTGTGAAGAGTCTAGTTAAAGTATTTTGGTTTAGCTTTATATTTCATGTTGAACATTTTGTATGAAGTTGTAAACTCTGGCATAATATGTGATGTTTATACATGAGTTATAAATTGTAATGACACAATGAATGTTATGTTTATGAATGAAATGAGAATGCTTGATCTTTTGAAGATATTGTGATATGTGTGATGCCATAAATAAGATAATGTGTTTGCTCTAATGTTCCATTCTTGTAGGGTATTTGCTCGGATATACTATGGTATACCAAGTATATGCTTTATGAGAGTGGTATGTTACAATTTTATAATGGCTTCAGCAACTGTGTTAAGTCCATCTTTGATGACATCTTTACTGCAATCAAAAGATGCCTTGTTTTTCCTTTTCCTAGATGCACCTAGGTTTGCATTTTGAGACTAAGTTGGGATTCCTATTGGAGATTCAATACGATCACCATCCATCATTACATTGTCTCCGAAACTTAATTCATTGCTAAATTTTGTATTTGAGCTCATCCTTGACCTGAGGCTTCTATTCTGAGCCCAAGCACAAACCAAACTCGATTAAATATATTATTTAATTTTTTAAAATAAAAATATCATTATTTCTTTTAAAATTTTAAACTTTGGATCAGGTTAGACCGAATATTCCGAGCTTAACCTAAAACTTAAAAATATTAAAAAAACTAAACACGACCTAAAATTTGGTCAACTCGAGCCAAGTTGGGCCAAATCAAATAAAATGGGCAAGCTTTGTCATCACTAACAACATTAAAGTATTATTATTTTAAATTATATATGATATTCATATATATATATATATGTATATATAAAAGAAATAGTTTTATTTATATATTATACCCTTTGTAATATTTTAGGGAGAAAAAATGATACATTATTACTTAATGAGAGGACTATGCGTAGGCACCAAAACACTTAAGACTTTTAACTTTCCCTTTGTTTTTTCTAGATAAGACTGTTTGGCGATGCGGGTCATGAACAAGTGAAGTTAAGCTCCTACCAAGCACTCCCTCACACGGAGTAACGATAGGTGAAGTAATTAATCGTACATGTGTGATTTCTTTGGTTAATTTGTTAAGGGTTATTTTTCATTTTTATTTTCCACCGTCTCTTCCATCATTGTTACTTAAGATTTTGGCTGATAATTATAAAAAACTTTTGAGTTATAGTGTAGCATTTATATTGTTTTGTTGCCTTCTGATTGTTGGTGTAGTGTTCACAAAGTTTTAACACTAGTTAAAAACAAAAGCATATCAATCACCATCTTACTCGTTCATGCATGAGACACGGTGTAGCACCCCCTTACCGTAGAGTACCTACCGGAACACCCGTAGGTCATTTCGGTACATATTCTACGATAAGAGAGAACTACAGACAAACACCACTATACTCTACATGGCATCATAATAATAAAACATTAATAGTAAATAGCAATTTTTTTAAAGCCCAAACTTTTTCCATTTCATTACATCAAACTCAGTAATTTACACAACTGTCAGTCTTATCTGTCTGTACATTCCTCCGAAAACTTTACACAACTCCTATAGAAAATCAAGAAAAAATAGCAGTCCTAACTAGGTCATCCAAAAGGAATCTCAGCTGACCGACTTGTGAGTCATAGCCTCTCTCGCCAACCTGATCTACACGGCTCTACAGTCTCTCTGGAGCTAGGGGTCTACTCTCGATCTTGAAAAATAGGTTGCAATTTTGGGTGAGTTTGCGAACTCAGTGAGGAACCATCATCGATGGTTCGCCCAAGTCATGCAGCACACAAGCAAATCACAGTAATAACACAGTCAGAGATACCATAGCATTATATACAAGCAAATCAGCACTCCTGCCTTTTCCCCATTTCAAGTATTCAGTCATTCAGTCAAATATGTATGCAATGCACATGTGACACTTTCCCCTTTTTATTATAGTGTTATGACCGAGCGCCTGCAATTTCCATATACACAGTAGACGCGTCTTGGGAATAGGAGAGCCCTCTGGGTATGCACTATCTCCCTTCGAGCTCAAGGCTCATTATCAGTATCGATGGCGACTCTAGTCACAACTGTTATTATCCGTTTAAGCATTTGTGTATGAAATGCATATGCCAAATTTAACAGTTAATGTACCATAATCATTAAAACAGTTTGTTACATCTGAGGCAAGGCAATTGATCACAGTAATAACAAACAATTCACAATTAGCACATCAAGAACACTTCTCCCAATTCATCGAACCATCTATCCGGAATCCAGTCAGAAATATACACAATTCTAATCCCACCATTATCCCCCACATTAGACATAGAATAATTGAAAGAACCATCTAGGTCACTCACCTCTAACTTCCGAGCTAATTTCGGGAAGTCTCAGCCACGTCGGTGGATCGATGCTCCAAATATGCCTCTATCATAGTCAATACCGACACAGATTACTAATTGTGCAGTCAGATACATTTAAAAATGCACATGTGATGATTAAAAACGTGTATAATGCATATTCGTGACATTCCCGGCCCTTTTCCACAAATTATCATCTAAAAAAATTTCGTCTAAAAATTAGAAATCTAACAACACCGAAATCATTCAATTCGGACTTCTATAAGTCCAAAAATAAATAAAACACTGACCAGAAAAACAATTACCCGATCCCCATACTTTGATCTAACCAATCCCCGTCAATTTCACGTCCAAAAATTCCCAATTTCTCATAAAAATGAAATTAAATATTTCACGAATCCGATGCCTCAAGAATCAGGCCAATCAAAGATCGGATGGAAAAGATATAACCAAAAGAAGGCCTAAACATATATATACACAAAGATACAAAAAAAAATCAAGTGATTCTCCTTTTTCCTTTTTTCTGTCCAAATTTCAAACATGCAAAACTCTTTACACACAAATCAAAAAATTACAAATAATATCTCGTTGGAAAGATCATGAAAAACTCTACAAGTTTCATGAAGACCACAAAAATCAATTTCACCCCTAAGGGTG
>JANKYE010000224.1:8886555-8909927 GCA_032467995.1 Erythroxylum dillonii
TTGTTTAATCAGAAAATTAATTGATGATATAAAGTTAAAATTATTTTAATTGATAATAAAAACATTACAGTATACATAAATTATGTTTGTAATTGAAAGCAAACATGACTAGGACAAGCTAATGTCGTGGTAATTGTCGGTGCTCTAAGCTACTAAACCTCCCCTTCAACTATTCCATCTCCTGTCTCAGCTGAGTCATCTGCTTCATCTCCTCTCTCATCTTAGCTATCTACTCCATTTGCTTTCTCATCTTAGCCATATGCTTCATCTCCTCTCTCATCTTAGCCATCTACTCCATGTGCTCCATCCGTTCATTCACGTTAGCAGTTTACTTCTCTTTCATGTGAGCTATCTGCTCCATCAATGTGTGCACTGTGACCTGAAACTCGGTGACTTCATTATTGTCCGTTGGTCTAGTAGACGCTGTTGTACTGGATATGGAGGATTGCAAATAACATATGTTCACATATAAACCTAGCTTGAATATCCTTCCACGACTGTCCTTACCACCCACAACATCAAAATACGTCTGAGTCTCATCTACAGGTTGTTTCTTTTGAGGCTGTCGCTGAATGATTTATTGTAGTTAGTCCTATTAGGAAGCAATGTTTATATTAGTAAGGGATTATTATTAAGAAATTATAATAATGCATTAATTTCACATACATTCAGTTCTCTACATTGGCTGTTGATGAATATCACACCGTCATGCTTCTTTGTGTGAGTATGTAAAAACAACTGAATAGGTGTAGGCCTGATGCCTAATAATTTTTCCTATGTGTATAACCTAAATTGTTAGATGTGAACTACAATTGATAAAAATTTTGGCAGAGTTTCCTTTATTCTTATAATAGTTGCCCCCTGTTGAATAAAGAAAATAACTTAACACAACGATATATGGCACTAGACATTTATATCATTATCATTATCTATAATACAACAAAGCAAAATATTTACAACATAAGTGTCAAGTTTAGATACTTACAAGTCTATGTGCATACTCGTGGTGGGTTATTGATCCTCCTGTATGTACGAGAAGACTCTCTCCCCACAGGTCTCCACGTCTGTTGGCGGAGTTACACTCTGAGATGGACATTGCCACAAGTGATGTCCAATACTCCTGCTAACGACCCCAAATTTCCTCCGAAATATAACGTGGTCATGCACCAGCCTTATGTATCGAACCAATGAAGTCTCGATAATGTGTACAAGCTTGCTGCTCCCATACTTTATACATGATGGCGTCGAAACAAGAATCCCAGAAATTTTCTTTGTGAAGTAAGAAGAAAACAAATTAGACTACTATATATAATGTAATAATATTTATATGTAATAATATTTATCTCATTAGTGTATATAAATCAATATAAAAAGAAAATAAATATTTTTTTACCTTAAACTCCTGAAAGTAAAATTGCTTTGTGGCCTTAAATATATTTTTCCACACATAACCCTCAGGATCAATCTTTTCTTTAAATATGGAAGTCATATTTCTGGAACTCGGTCCAGACGGCACCAACGTAATATAAAAGTAATTTTATACTATGAAAAAGCTGATAAACATAAGACTTAATCAATAGAAAATAGTGATTAATGTGATTTCACTTACTGTTGATTGACAATTGTTGTATACTTTCTTTCATTAGGTCCCTCAGCTCTAAGTTATTGGACGTCTCCTCTATCCGATAAAGAGGTATTGGATGATATATGAGTTGGGGAAGGAGATGGTGTAGTATGAGGAGCAGTAGGTGATGCCTCATCTACAATTGTCGGCCCTAGAGGGGGAGGAGGTGAGTCAGTACGAGCTACAGACTGTGACGATCCACCTTTACAGTAAGTTGCTCCGAACATGGCTCTAAACCTCCACCGCAAAACCTCACGTTGTCTCTTTGGACCTATATTTTTGCCTGAAATTCAATGTTTATCGAATTCTCTACAAATATAATAAATTGAATTCAATATTTTACACAATATATTGAGAAGGAAATAAGGCAATGGAGTTGAAGGTTAACAAATTCTTAACAACAATAAATCAACTTTAACAATGATATAATTATGCATTGTTTATCAAATTCTTATAGATATAATAATAAATCAACTTTAAAGCTTAATCTAATAATGTATTGTATCGATAAATCACAATGATATAATTAATTTGTTTGATTCCATATGACATGGGAGTCAGTAAAGGTAAATGAGTCCCTGATGTCTGAATTCCCGAGAAGGGTCCTGGCATGTTTAAACGCACCAATGGAAACAGTTATACTTCTTCCACCAGGTGTAGACTTTCGAACACCTTCTTGCCACAGTGTTCCGCTATAGCTATACTTGTAGGCGAAACAGTGAATGAGTTGCTACTCTTAGTATGAAAGACTAAGTCTCCAGATGAACTACTAGTGGGGACAGTTTTACCTAAAATTCTGTTAAGAACTTTTGAAACTGTGATATTAGAAAACTGTTAAATGAACAAAAACTGGAAATTAATGCATACGTGATTGTTTAGACGAGGTTTGAGGAATTGACGAATTTTCTACAAGAACCGATCTCCCTAATCCTTTATAGGTCATTGTGACATCGCTCTCACCTTTATCGGCATACATGTCCTCTTCGAGAATAAAGGAAGCTTAAAGCAACATGTAATATAGACCATCAAATGTGAATATGTATAATAACTTTAACAAAGGAAATGAGATATACATAATAAGGAAAGAGACGTTGTCTAGATCATATTAAACACCTTGAAAAAGAAGATCGGTCATGAAAGGCAAACGATTCTTAGTGTATGAACCATTGATATTTCCTACAGTGTTTATTCCTTGGGTTGGGACAATTTTGCTACATCCCTCCCAACGGAAAGAATTATCACCATCTGGAACCAGTTGCCATGTCAACATTCCTTGAATAAGATTTTGAATGAAAGACTTTACATAATATACTGAAATGTAAATAGTGTATTTCTTGATTAAAATATTCAATTACAAACACAAATTAATTGCTATCATAACTTAATTGTAAATTACAATCATCTTCTTCTTCGGAAGAATAAGAATCAAACTCTGGCTCCTCTTCAGATCTCTGACTCTCCAAATGAAATATCGACATATTCGTTAGATGGATCATTCAATGGTTTATTATCGTCATACGTGACAGATGCATTTATATAAGTGCAATCTTCCTGAAACGCTTCACTTTCAATTATCTGCTTTCCTTGTCTATGTGATTCAAAAACACCTCTTAGTTTAACTTTGGAAACCGCTAACCAATCTGTCTTATCTCGTAGTAAGCTTAAAAAAAGGATATAACACACCTGTTTTGCTTGCATAGCCAAGGCGAAAGGTTCAAATTGTCTCAGTCTTCTTCGGGAGTTGATTTCAACTAGATTGTATCGGCTATGCACTTTTGTTCCAAATTTTAGTGTCGGATCGTTCTGACTACTACGATCCTAGTATTTTTCACCGATAAGTCTCACGGGAGCTTCATAACGGGTTATGGGTTAAGGTTTATGGGTTCACATCTAAAATATATTAAACTGAATATCCAACATATATGTTTGTAATCATATATGTCATAAGACCATTATTGTTAAAAGTTTGATATTTAATGGATATTAAATATGTACTATTACCTAATCAAATAAGTATTCATTAAAATATGAATACTTATTTTAATAAATTAGTTTAACATATACAATGAAAGCAAAACATACCTTGCACAAATGCGCACATAAAAAGTAAACAAAACCTCATCATTTAAGAGAGCTTCAATGAAATAATGGATTCACATAATTAAAGTAATTGGAACAATAACATAAGTCAAACTCGTCTTATACAAATTCATACATAACCGAAGTTCATACTACAAACAAGTTACAGTTTGTGCAAGCCAAATTAAATCAGTCATGTAATACGTTCAGATTCCCAGTTCAAACCGCAAACATTTACCCACATTAAACCAAGTTCAAAACGATGTAGTCAAAATGTGTGAATTAACGGATTGACATATTAAGGTAATTAGAACTATGGTCTAAGTCAAACTCATCTTATATTAATTCAATGATAAATGGAAGTTTATACCGCAAACAATTAAACTAAGAGCAAAAAAACTTAGTAAAACACATAATCACTTACCTCAACTGAAATGGAAAAGGGTTTTCCTAAAGTACGTGAAGGAAGATGATGATGACGGAGCTAGAATAAAAAAATTATAAACTTAAACAAATGTCATTAAAATGTGTGAAAATTCATTGTTGACATTGTCACACCGTATACGTAAATGAATGTCATTTGTATACCTGCAAAAGCTTCTTTTCAATCTCCTTCAAAGTATAAATACTGGCAACAAATGACTTCCTACAACCAAGAACAAAATTGTTCACAGTTTAGAAAGCCGCATATATTAAAACAATTGCTATGAAATATTATAATCAATGAAGGTCATTAACTATACTCAAATAATTCAACCATCAGGTGTTATCCTCAATAATTTGCATAATTATAAGTCTCCTCCATAATAAGATCATAAGTTAATACTAAGGAGTTCTTGTTTTAATTAAAAAACAGTTGTCACATTTTACGAGGAACCTATTGAAAATTCGGCAGAATTTCTTCTATAAAATGGACATCCCCTTTTGAAATAAGGTTCCTCCTGTAATAAAAATACACTTCTATATCAACCAGTAACCACAACTCAAATTGGGTCTCTAAACTACATGTCTATTCTCAATTCAATCCATTAATAGGGACATTAAAGTCGGGCTATTTTTTAAACAAATAAAAGTTCAAGAATTTAATCGCAACTTTAATTATCACTTAAATTAATAACAATTTATCAATTTAATACAAAGTTTAAATAGACTAACTAGCAAACTCTTTCTACTTAGGAAATAGATTATAATATTTCCTAATCCTTAATAAACTTTTAATTATGATGTATCTTTTAGAAAATAATTTGATCCAAGAGTAATTCATTTTCCATCATTTCGTGCACTCAAACTTTTCATACTAAAAAATATCAAACGACTCTGCCAATGTGTAATATAGTTTCAGTATAGTTACATATACTTAATAACCATACCAACATGAATGACAAAATAAATTGTAGTAAAATATAGTGATAACTTTATTATTTGATTGTGCCATGTATTATTATCAGTCTTCATTTCTCACTTGATGCTAAATTACAAAAGAAATTTTCTCTATGAGATGAAAATCTTATATGCTTTTATGTCTTCAGAATACCCGCTTGTACTTTGAAAATTCTTTTATATCATGAGACATGGAAATAAGACTTAATATCAACTTTGTATATGTCCCTATGCTTGTTTTCATTTAATTAATTAAGATTAACACATATTTTCAGAATTTGTATCTTTATGATATGCTATGAAATAATGCATTAAAAAAACAATAATCTTTATTACTATGCAATGATGATCATCATATAATAAATGATATGCAATTCAATTACATTAACTAAAAACTTATATTGGAGTAAAATTAAAAACTAGGCTAATTATTAGCATAAAAGACTTTAGCATACTCATCTTAGTAACATGTCCCTTATAAACATTAAGGCATAGTCCTTTAATTAGTGGATTAACCTTTAATTAGTGGATTAAGTAACATATACTTAATCCTAATAATGTCTTATATAAGTTTTATAACAATAAAACATTTGACTTCTAAATGGTTACAACTTATGGTATCAAAATACAAAACTATGGATATAAATTTTTAATCAACTCAAAAAATTCCCCACTGAGATTTCTTCATCATTCAATTTGTGATGCATCTTTTATGTACGTATAAACTATAAGGATAAGATTACCATCTTTTATGTATGCTAGTATATAATTTTTTGTGCCATTTAAATACCTTCAAACTTGCTTTAATACATTATCTAATAGATTACTCCATTATACGAATAAAATTAGCTTCAATACATTATCTAATTGATGATATAAAAGATTATATTAAAATACATGTCTTAGGTTAAATTACAATTTATAATAGGTCACAATTCTATTACGTAGGCTTGAAAAATACTGACAAATGGGTTCCAAAACTTATAGTATAATTAATAATATAACATCTATTCCAAAAAGATCAACTCTTATATGCATACATTTCATCAAACACATGGTATGCAGAACATTATCATCCTTCGACTATTAACAAAACACATTTTCCATTATTTACCATCATGTCCATTAGTTTACACAGCAAACCATCAAATAATAACAACCAAAACCAATGGAGCCAACAATTAACTCCATTTTTTTCAAAATATGAACACCCACACATCGATAGAAATTGGGGTCGGAGAAGACAACCTTACCTTGATGAAAACCACCGAAGAAGACGACTCTTAACGCCGGACACACAGCAGCTCGACGAAGGGCGGACAACAGATGATGTCAGATGTGGGAGCGATAGCCGAAGGAGGAAGAAGGAGAGGAAGGTCACACGGCAGGTCATAGGGGAACTAAATGACGTCGTTTTGGTTAACTTAAAATAATGTTCTTATGTTGAGCAAAACGACGTCGTTTGGTTTTGAACCAAACGACGCTGTTTTGCTTGGTTTTAAATAACGTTCCTATGTTGAGCAAAATGTCATCGTTTTGTTTGGTTTTAAATAATGTTCTTTGTTGACCAAAACGATGTAAAGAACGTTCTTCAGTTAACCAAAGCGACGTCGTTTGATTCAAAACCAAACGACGTCGTTTTGGTTGACATGAAAGCATTCGTTTGGAACCAAGATGACGTCTGTGAAGAAAAACACATGATTCTTCAAAAATCAACACTCAAACGCTACAGATCAAAGAACACAGAAGGGGTAAAAGAGGAGAAGTCTAAAGCCTACGAAGAGAAGAAGAAAATGACTCTCGAAAGTTCTAAAGGAGTTGTCTGAAGTCATTAACTCACCTATGCCACTTATGTTCTAGACAAATGTGATGCACACTATACATAGCCACAAAACGCAGAGCATGGAGGGTTAAACATAGATACATCCATCACCATCAAAATGCACAGCACAAGGGATTTACATGCATAAAACGTAGCATTTCATTAAACACAATAATAAAAGGTCAGATGGATGTAGATAAGAGAACAAAGGCAGAGTATAAGTGGATCATGTGGACAAAGCATGTATATGCTTTGACTTAGTCAAAACTCATCCGAAGGCAGCAGTTATATGAAAACCTATATATATAGCCAAGCCTTAAGCATTCAGATACACAGAGAACAATATCAATTACAATTTTTTTGATTTCAAGTGAGTAAATAATTGAGAGTGCTAGAGTACATTACAGTGGGTACTAAAGAGTTTGATAAAACTCTTGCAGGTGTTCTGTAAACACTCAATCTCTTGTATTTTCTCCTTTTCTTGATCATAATAATATCCAGTGCGTGTGTGATTGGCCCTTGGACGTAGATAGCTTTGTGCTATCGAACCAAGTAAACTCTGTGCATCTTCTTTACTTTCTTACCATTTCCATTTTCTACAAAAACAAAACCAAGCAATTATCATCAGTTTAGAAAGTATTATATAGAAATAATAAAAGATTTCTAACAGATTGGTATCAGAGCCATTTAAAGTTTCTGCCCAGATTGCTAGCCAAGAATCCATCAAGAAAGGAGAACTTTGTAATATGGAAATTACAGATGCAAGCCCTCCTTGAATCCTATGAGTGCTTTGGAGCCATAGATGCAACATATGAAGATGAATAAAATCCCATAAAGAATATCAAGAAAGCTAAATTAGCACATTGCAAGCTAATACTGCATCTTTCACCAATTGTTATCAGAAAGGTGAAATATTGCAACACAACAAAGATGCTATGGGATAAACTGGATGAGATTTACTAAAAAAAGGTGCTTACCTAACAAGATGACATTGTTGCGCAACCTTGCCAACTTTAAGATGAATACAACAGTAACTTTGGAAGATAATCTAGACTACTTCTTCAAATTAATTCAAGATGTTGAAGCTACTAGAGAGATTATTTCTGAAGAACACCAAGCAGTGGTGATTCTAAAGTCCTTACCAAAAGAGTATAATGCATTCAGAAAGGTGGTAAAGCATGCTAATGGTGATGCTCTAACTATAAAGAGGGTGCTTGACTCTATAATGGAGGAAGTGATAGACAATAATCACTTTAAGAAGGAACCAGAAGTGATGTTCTTAGACAACAAATCCGAGACCAAATCAACTCAACATGGCTCAAAGAAAGGTGGGTAAAAAACTAAAGGAAACGGCAAACAGAAGAAGACTAATGATGATAAGAAAAAGGGTAAAGCCAAAGGTAAGAAATGTTTCTACTATGATAAAATTGGCCATTTTGCTAGAGATTGCAGGAATAAAAAGAAGGATAAAGAAGAAGAAAAGGCAGATGCTGGGAATGTTGAGAAGCTTGAAGAAACTAGTCAAGATGAGATCCTTGCACTGACAGCCGAAGTAGATGAGCCAACAACAGACCAGATCCTTGACTCTGGCTGCACAATGCATGTGACATCCTACAAGGAGTGGTTTTCTACATTTGAGAACTTGTCAGCTAAGGTAAGGATGGCAGATGCAGGGAAGCAGGATATCAAAGGCATTGGAAATGTTTCCATCAAGATGCATGATGGAAAGAGAAGGACATTGAGCAATGTGAGATATGTCCTTGAAATTAGATGGAATCTCCTATCCGAAAACTTTTTGATAAGCAAGGATATAAGATCAGATCTAAAGATGGCTTGAGAGAAATCATTAAGGATGGAAAGGTGGTTACAAGGGCAATTGAGAGAGGAGGCCTATATTATGTTGTAGGAATCACAGAAATCAATCTAACAGTAGAAGAAAAGGAGCTGAACTCAACAATCCTATGACATGCAAGATTAGGACATGCAAGAAACAAGAGTTTGAAACACCTTGAACAACAAGGGTTGTTGCCTAATGCTATTGTGAAAAGAATTGAGTTCTGTGAAGGATGTATCCTAGGGAAATATCACAGAACTCCTTTCCCAAAAATTGCAAGAAGAGCCACTAGCAACATGGAGTATGCTCACAGTGACTTATAGGGCCCATCACAGACTCAAACCATGGGAGGAAAGAGATACTTCGTGTCAATCATTGATGGCAGATCCAGAAAATGCTGGATCTGTCTCCTAAAGTCTAAGGATGAAGTTCTAGAAGCATTCATCAAGTGGCATACATTAATGGAAAACCAAACTGGAAAAAGGTTAAAGTGCTTGAGGACAGACAATGGCTTGGAGTTCTGCAACAAGGAGTTTGAGGACTACTCTGAAAAGAAAGGCATTCAAAGGCACATAACAATTAAAGCTATTCCTCAACAGAATGGAGTAGCAGAAAGATTGAACAGGACACTCCTAGAGAAGACAAGATGCATGCTACTATCTTTAGGCCTATCTCAAGCACTATGGGAAGAAGCCATAAAGACAACAACATACCTAATCAACAGACTGCTTACATCAGCAAATGAGTGCAAGACTCCTGAAGAGGTATGGACTGGAACTAAACTAAATTTGACTAACCTAGTACCTTTTGGATGTAGTGCCTACATCCACCAAACAGAAGGAAAGTTAGAACCTAGAGCCATTAAAGGAGTGTTTCTAGGATATCCTGAAGGTACAACAACATATAAAGTTCTAATCCTATAGCTAGGAGTTCCCAAAACTCAAATAAGCAGAGATGTGGTGTTTAGGGAAAATGAATTCCCACTGTTGAAGAAGAAAGATGGAGGAATACAGGTTCGGGAAAGTGTCCTACAGTAGCTGGGATCAAACAACAATTTGACTCCCTTTTATGTCCCACCCTCCACGTACGAGGGAGGAGAAATAGGACCAGCTGTTGAACAACCTACAGAAGTAGTAGAAGAAAGACAGGGCTCCAGTTCTAACACTCAGGAGGCAACAGAACAAGAAGGAGGAGAAACTGAAGCTCAAACCCCTTTACAAGACTATCAACTAGTTAGAGATAGAGAACCAAGACAGGTAATACCTAACAGAAGGTATTTTGACACTAACCTAGTTGAATATGCTTGTTTAGTTGCAGAATCTGTAGAATCTGAAGCACTAGAAAGTTAGTTATGAGGAGGTTATGAAGAGACGTGATGTAGATCAGTGGAAGAAGGCTTGCCAAAGTGAATACTCTTCTCCAATGAAGAATGAGACTTGGAAGCTAGTTCCCAAGCCACCTAATGCTAAGGTGATTGAATGCAAGTGGGTTTTCAAACTCAAGGATGGAGTAACAGAAGCTGACCTGAAGACCTACAAGGCAAGACTAGTTGCAAAAGGCTTCAGGTAAAGGGAAGGAGTAGACTACAAGGAAATCTTTTCTCCACTGGTCAAGTTTAAAACACTAAGGTTAATTTTGACCCTAGCAACATTGAATGATTGGGATATACATCTGATGATGTAAGGAAAGCCTTCCTATATGGAAGACTAGAGGAAACTATCTATATGAAGCAACCCATTGGCTTCATAGATAAGCAGAAATCAAATCTTGTGTGTTTTCTAGAGAAATCCCTATATAGCCTAAAGCAAGTTCCTAGGCAATGGAACAAGAAGTTCCATGAGGTGGTGACAGAATTGAGATTCAAAAGGAGTGCATATGATTATTGTCTATACTACAAAGACTTGGAGAAAGAGGAAGTAGTCTATATGTTGGTGTATGTGGATGATTTAATCATCACAGGAAAGCTGATTAAGAAAATTCAAGAAGTGAAAGATGCTTTGAAGAAGAATTTTGACATGAAAGACCTAGGGAGAGCAAAGAAGTTACTGGGAATGCAAATCATAAGGAATGAAGCTAAAGGGTAACTATGGTTGATACAAAGGGACTACAACAGGCAAGTCCTATGTAAGTTCAATATGGAAGACTCCAAACCAAGCCCTGCTCTAATTGCCACACACTAATAGCTGACAGCTGATAAGAGTCCGGCATCAGAAGCAGAGGGAACACATGCGGAAATATGCTTATGATGTGGGTATAGGTTGTATTATGTATATTACGATTTGTATTAGACCTAACTTAGCATATGCAATCAACCTACTCAACAAATTCATGTCTAATCTAGGTCTAGAACATTGGTCTGGATTTAAGATAATACTTAGATATCTGAACGGAACCCTAAACCATGGTCTATGTTTTCTCAATCTAACCTAGAAGTGCATAAACATATGAATTTAAATGGCTATATAGATGCAGATTATGCAGCAGATAAGGACACACGCAAATCATTATCAGCATACTACTTAACACTATCACGCAATATAGTAAGCTAGAAAGTGTAAAACAAGCAGTGGTGTCATTATCTACAACAGAAGCAAAATTTTACGCAATCACAGAAGGCCTAAAGGAGTTAATATGGCTTAAGGGACTACTATCAGAAATCAAAATACAAACAACAGAGGCACCTATACACATAAATAGTCAAAGTGCGATTTACCTCAGTAAGGACCCAGTCCTACACGAGAGGTTGAAGCACATAACATTCGACTCCACTTCATCAGAGACAAGGTCAACAGTGGAGAAGTCGACCCGAAAAAATAAGAGTAGAAGAAAACCCGTCAGATTTTGGATCAAAAGTAGTCCCAATAAAGAAATTCGTTTTTTGTAGAGAGTTTCTATAGATAAATGAAGCACCTTGAAAGGAAAAAGGAATTTACCAATCAATTGCACAACACTGGAAGAAAAAATTAGGGATTCGAATTTTCTAAGGTTTCAGATTTCAGAAATTGACCACGAATTGAAAGATTAAGTGAGGGTTTTTGAAGAAAGAGGGAAGAATGTGAAAAAAACACATGATTTTTCAAAAATGAACACTCAAACGATACAAATCAAAGAACGCAGAAGGGGTAAAAGAGGAGAAGTCTGAAGTCTACAAAGAGAAGAAGAAAATGACTCTCGAAAGTTCTAAAGGAGTTGTCTGAAGTCATTAACTCACCTATGCCACTTATGTTCCAGACACACGTGAGGCACACTATGCATAGCCACAAAATGCAGAGCATGGAGGGTTAAACACAGATACATCCATCACCCTCAAAACGCACAATACAAGGGATTTACATGCATGAAATGCAGCATTTCATTAAACACAATAATAAAAGATCAGATGGATGTAGATAAGAGAACAAAGGCAGAGTATAAGTGGATCACGTGGACAAAGCATATATATGCTTTGACTTAGTCAAAACTCATCCGAAGGCAGCAGTTATATGAAAACCTATATATATAGCCAAGCCTTAAGCATTCAGATACACAGAGAACAATATCAACTACAATTTTTCTAATCTCAAGTGAGGAAATAATTGAGAGTGCTAGAGTACATTATAGTAGGTACTAGAGAGTTTGATAGAACTCTTGCGGGTGTTCTGTAAACACCCAATCTCTTGTATTTTCTTCTTTTCTTGATCCTAATAATATCTAGTGTGTGTGTGATTGGCCTTTGGACGTAGATAGCTTTGTGCTATCAAACCACGTAAACTTTGTGCATCTTCTTTACTTTCTTGCCATTTCCATTTTCTGCTAAAACAAAACCAAGCAATTATCATCAGTTTAGAAAGTATTATACAGAAATAATACAAAGATTTCTAACAATGTCGTTTGGATTTCTACCATATGGTGTTATCTTTGTTCCAAACAATGTCGTTTTCGAATGCAAGAATAGGCTCCCAGCCGAAACAAAACGACGTCATTTTTTTTATCCCAATCAAAAGCAACATCGTTTTATTACAATCGCTAACTCCTGGGTAGACGATGCTTTTACCGATGAAGTTACCAACGTTCGATATTTCTGTTGCTAAATCTCTTCCTTTTCTACGACAATATTACCAACTTAAATAAATTACGGACGGATTCTTTACCGTTGGTAATTCCCCATCGCAAGTTCATATTTTTCCCATAGTTATGCCGACGGATGAGTTTTTCCGTAGCTAATTCTGACGCAAATTTTGGTTCCACCATTTCCCTCCATATTTAGCGGTGAATATTTCTATCGTTGCTAAATTAATCAACTTTAGTTACGGAAGTAAGTTTTTCATCGCTAATGTTTAACTGTTTCATTTTCGTCGCTAATTTGCCGTCACTACCCCGCATTTTTCTTGTAGTGTAGGGATTGTGAGATCCCACATTGGTTGGAGAGGAGAACGAAATATGCCTTATAAGAATATGGATACCTCTGCCCCACAAGATGTGTTTTTTCAAGGATGGGAAGAGCAAAACCGTGAGAGGTTTAACCTGAGGGGCAACTCAAAGCGGATAATATCTGTGGGTGGGTGGTCTGGGCTATTACAGGGATCATTAGACATTTAATTATATTTATAATCCTTTTAGAAGTTTGGTCCACTCAATATATATATTTATTTTTTTTGGTCTTTAGATCAGGGTATCCACCGTCGGACCCAGTGACTAATCTTCTCGCTGGTTTGTAGGCACCTCACAGGGTGGGACAATTGACCCAAAGATTTTAAGGCTGCTCCATATCCAAAGCCAAGGATCGAATCCCTGACCTTTGGTTAAGGATGGATGAGTCCTTGCCACTCAACCATACCCCTTGAGTTCAATATATTTATTAAATATGGTACAGTTAGCAATCTAAAATTTTAACAAAGCGACTTAGATCTTTCTTTTTTTTTAAGTTAGTCTAAAATATACCTTTTGCTATCTCCTAATTCTATATATAAATAATTTATAAAGAATTAAGTATACATTATCTATAGTCTAACTTAAACTAACGAGATAAATAAGAGAACGCCGAACCTTATCTGTATTTTACAAATATTATATATAAGTGATTTTATAAATTTCAAGAATAATACATTATATTTCTAATCCAAAGATTTTTAATATCTTTTACTATTTATATATCAATTATTAAGGTGTATAAAATATTATTAAATAATCATAAAATTATTTTATATTCATTAGGATGACTGCTGACTGCATATGTTTTGGTTTAATAAAGATTAATAAGCTGGTTCCAGAACAAAGTGAATTGAATCTAACTTGCAAAATTTCTTATAATTACAAGCTTCATCTCCGGTATGAGTTTCAAGATCAAAATGAGTACTGATGGTCTACGAAAGTTGCAGGGAGCAGGGTGTGGTATTGTGTTGCGTAATTGGGAACGAACTGTAACTTGGGCAACTTTTGTTCCAATTCCAATTCCTTCTCCCTCTCCCTCTCCCTCTCCATCTCCATCTCCGTCTCCATCTGTTGCTGAATCACATGTAATTCTTCACGGAATTAATCTTTTAAAAGTTTTCAAAATTCATAAGGAATATTAGAAAATGATTATGCAGATGCTGTAAAGCACCTTACCTTCCAAATTGCTATAGTATTGTAGAATCTGTCAAGAATGATTGTACCTTTCTAGACTTAAAGACGTCTAAGTTTTTGGTCTTAGGCAAAGATAAAGTTGTAGCTCTTGAATTTTTTTTTAAGAGTAAAATATTCAATAAAACTCACTCAGAAATTAAAAAGTAAAACTCACTCAGAAACTGAAGAGTAGAAACTGAGGAATAGCTCTTGAATTTGTCTCTTGTAATATTGCATTTCAACGAGATATTTTATGAGTTAATTATTTATGGAAAAAGTCAGTTTACAAGAAATTAAATTTAATTATCTAATCCAAAATCTCATATTTAAAATTTTACAGTCGTAATAAAATTTTTCAAAGAATGATTTCTTTTTACATTATGGAATAAAAGGAGATGAGATAATGAACTCTCAAGGTACAAAATTTCTCTTGACTTATTGTTAAGCTCGACTAATTGTAACATCTAAAATATTTTCTCAAAAAAATCTAAACCCTAAAACTTAATGTCATGAATCTTGTGATGCATATACTATATACACATTTTTCCTTTGTTGTGGGCTGAACAGCCGCGCTCAATAAAATTCTATATAAGATTTTAGGACATGAAATGTACTTCGCTGTTTAGAAATTTTCCTTGTGGAACTGGAATCGGGTAGTCGAATTCAAGCTAAACTCCTGACAAAGTTGCTTCAATGTTTTGGCAAGAACAACACTTCCACAGAAGAAGACACCTGCAAAACAAAGGGGGGAAAAAAAACTGCCAATCAATGAGCACAAGCTTCTAATGGTTCATGACGGCGGAATTACCGGATTTTAGAAGGGACATGTCAAGCCAATTTCGAGTTGACACTGAATACCACTTCTCTGTACTTTATGATAAACGAGCATTTGAATTTAAGGCCTCTAGGTTATTTTATGATCTTGCGATATTTCAATTCGACTTACCTATCCTAGTAGAAGGATATGTGTTTGCCATTTCAGATAACACCTTTCTCCAATTAGGTCTAGCAAAGTGCGTTCTTATCTGTCACATGTAATCAAACTATGTTAGGATAATAATTTAAAAGGACATCTATAGTCTCCTGATCAGTAAATCCAACTTTGTTTGTACCCGGCTTTGGGAGACAATGTCAACCCCATTCTTGGCATGCTGTAGTCTCTGCACCATAGCAATAAGTGCAGACCTTGCATCTCCTTCTTCGTAGACACTAGTCAAGTAGTTGTGCATTTCAATCATGTTCTGTGTCATTGAAAAAGCCAATGTAACCAAAAGTGTTACTCTAATCAGTGTCGGAAAGGGAAAGGAAGACGCAAAATTGTGGTACATGGAGATTGAAAAACATACAGTGCGGTCATATTCTGCTATGTCATCCATGACACCTTTAAACCATTCAAAAGAACCTTGTTCCCTTGTGACCCAGTAAAAATAGGCTCTTTCAGGATATTTTCTTGCAGATAACGCTTGGTCCTGTGTATGCAATTATTGTCAGGAAAATAATGTTTCTTGATAATTTGAAGATATTCCGTTAAGGAAATTAAATTTGGTTAAGTACTACTAAACTAACCGGTTTTGGGGCGTGTAGCTTGATGTGATAGAGAAGATCCTTTATGATGCTAATAAACGGGGTTGCGCCGATTCCTAGACCTACTAGCAAGAGAACGTCATACTTCTTGTAATTCTGAGCAGGAGCTCCAAATGGTCCCTTGATAAGGATCCTTGGAAATCTGTCGTAATAAAAAATGAGATGTTATATACAGATCCCACGTGTTCTGCAGAATTTGAGCTTTTATACAACCACCCTACTCACGTTGCTTGTATTTCTTCATAGTTGGAATCCGATAGTGCTTTAGTCTGCATTCTCATCAGGCTTCCTGGCTTTTGTTTTGCAGCTGGAGGTTCGCATACCTGGAAAATATAAAGACCAAAAGAAAAAAAGTTTTATCAGTTCAGGACATGAACAACATGAGAACATAAGTGGATGAGCTATGAGGGCAGGAGCTGACACATATTCAGGGAACATAAATATTCACTATGTCAACTACTGCCTTAGAGATTGGAATGTAATTGCTTTAACAGCGTGACCAATTCCCTGTCATGACATACAAATGAAATAACATGAAAGCTTTTGTGATGACATTGTAAGATAATGTTCATATGCAACCTTTTCGAATTTCTTTCTGAGTGCAGTCGTCCAATCTCCTAATGTTCGTATGTGGACGCTCAAGTAATCGTCCCCAGGCGCAGAAGTAATTGAAAAAGGATGCCTGTACCAAATGAGAACTATAGTGGTTAAACATGGAAATATGATGATTTCGTAGTTAATAAGAGATTATATCTTATCAATCACCATTCGAATTGTGATAAATCCGGGCACTTGACAAAAATGTACATTCCACTTTGGTACTTGAAGCCAGGAGGTTTACTCATGTATAATGCAAGAACGTTCCCCGAGTATACCACTGCCTGCAATGTCCAAAAGAGCAATAGAAACTGGAAGATTATTCATCCGCGAATGCAACTTGATGATATACATTTAAGGAAAAGCTTTCATACCTTAATGACGCTTACTCCATGATTGATATGGTTTTGAAACCTTGAGAAGAGTCTCTCGCAGAGATACAGCAATACTGGCACGATTATATACATCCATGTCTGTATAATAGCAGGAGAAATTTAGCAACAGACCCACCTGTTGGGAATCTTAAATTATTGGAGGAGGTGGATCAGGTTGGACTCACTGTCTTTTCGTACCAAGGCTTGTCAAAAATGAGGACGTAGCCATGCAAAAAGAGAAGGATGTAGGAGAAGATCAACAAGTGATGTGCATACCAAAAAGAATTGAAACCTGCCAAATGGTGAAATGGCCCTGGCAATTTGACAACATTCTTCCTGAAATAGTGTGTTGCCAGGGTAAATGAGTAGGTCATAATGAGAATCAAGAGGATCCCAGTTATGCCTACTGTAGTTGATAGGAGAGACCAATATGTTGGCTGTTGGTATTTGAACAGCGGTCCAACAACGGCCATGAATTTCTCTCTTGGACATGAAGTCAACAATGGGAAATTACAAGCCAAATGAGCTATTGTGTGGACTGCTGTGGCTATCGCTATCAGTAATGCAATCATCTTGTGGAAGTTTATATTGTCATCAAAAGGGATGAAATTATTAAGTAAAGATGATCTGAGCATAGTAAGTGTTTTCCGACAGACAGGAATAAGAATGAGAGCCATATCAAACTTGAGATTTTCTGCTGTAGCCTTGGCTGCAGACAGACAGTTTCCTGAGATTTTGTAGATAGGCGAGCCCTTGTGCTGATTGAATTTCCAAACGAAAAGAATTACATTTATGGCTAACAAGAGAGTGACAACCCACACTCTCCTCCAATTCTCGTGAATCAGTTCTATAGTTAGTGAAAAGAATTTGCTAACAGGTGTTCTGTATCTACTTGGGATCATGGCTTTTGTGAGGAGATTTTCATCTTTGTGCTCTAGTTTAGGGCATCCATCAGGGCTCACCATTCCCCTTAGTAGAGTTTCTAGCTGCCACATCTGATCAATCCAATAAGAAGTTGAAAGAATTAGAGTTACTGGTTAATTGATCACAGAGTCTGAATTTTACGACGAATATCAGTAGTTCTTTTCTTTTCTATGAACCTCTATGTATCCATGATGATCGGGGTCGAGTTCTTCCATGATAAGAGCTGCATATGTTTTCGCGTTCTCTTTAAGATTTGCGAGCTTGTTTGCTGAGGCACTCAACACAATAACCTTTTGCCATTAAAAAATAAGCATGTGATGAGAAACTTCATTACCTCGTATATCTATACAGAAGGGGAACGCTCACTCACCTCCTTCACTTCATCTTCAGATAGCCTACCATCTCCATTCTTGTCAAACCTGCAAAAGTTTTCATTGTCAAAACTTTCTTTCGGTAAGCTGAACTTCAGGTATATAGTTGTTTGAAAGTGAATTTTTACAAAAGATCCTCACATGTCAAAAAATATTTGGAGCCGAGTGTCAAAATCTTGTCTAGTCATATCTTCCCAAAACAATTTCAATTCATCCCGAGTTATCCCATTTATGGTGCACACCATTCTACGCCTTGCAATGGCATCAAATATTTCTCCAGCAAAGTCTTTTGATTGATCTCCCATTCCTATAAGGGAAATATAAGTTTTGCCCTTTTCAGATTCATTTGGTTTTCTGATATGTGCCTGCCAAAGTACGAGAAACATGTAAAAAAAGAGAGATATTCACCGACGCATACTCCAAATTTTTCCCGAGGGAGCTTTCCATCAACTGCAAATTGATCGAATCGCCTTTCGATGGATCTCCATGCGTCCTGTTCCTTCCCTGTGACCGTCCTATCAAGAAACCGGAGGTTGTTAAGCCCTCTAGCTGCTGCTGACGCTGTCCTCTCCATTTTTGGCGGTCGGGAATGTGCCGGCGCTGGACCCAGAACACCACTTTTCCTCAATGCATTGCTCGTAGTTTTCTTGATCGACGCCCCAAAATTGCTTGTAGTTCTTCTTAGGGACATACCAAGATTACCGGAATGCCAGATATTGGTTGGTGAATCATTGGCAGGTCTAGATGGTGTAAATGAATTAGTCTTGTGTCCATCATCGTTTATAGGTACGTTAACCATTTGATCAATCTCAACGCTGTCCAGCATCCATCTTGAAGACTCTCCCTTGTTGCTCATTGACACTGACATCGATCAGACCTGGACAAGATATGAATAAATGCACTTCTGGTAATAACTTAATCAAAATGGAGGAGTTTGTATGCATGCATGGATACAATTTGTTATTATGGCAATTGGGACAGACAGAGAGGTACAAGAGTACATATGAAACGGTCAAGCTGGTTTTTGGGAAGAGGCAAACAATAAATGGAAGGTGCAAGAGTAACTTAGATAGGTAGTTATGATCCGGAAGGAAGTTATTTTAGTTATATGTCCAAAATAAGAATAACTTCAAGAACATGATATGTGTATATAAGAACGTAGAATGACACTTAATTGACCAAACAAAAAATATGACCTGACCAAAATCATGAAGAAATCTTTTTCTTAAGCAATGAAGACCTATATCCATAATTGTAGGTATAGATTTTTTTAGAAGGTAATCTTGGGGTTTGTAGTTAAGCAAGCTTATGTTTTTATTTTGCTTTTCATTTCGAGGGGTTCTCATAAATTAGGCATCAAAATTGTTTGCATCCATACTTGCTTTGTGCTTTCTAACGAAGAACATTGGCTAATTTGACATGCTTGAAGTTCGTAATGAAAATTTAAAATGTGTAATGTATTTCTTATTCCTCTCTCTTGCATATACACTATCGAGGAAGAGTTTATATATACAAGTGTATTAATCAATATTACAGCTGTAAAGAATCTATACGGTTACAACAGAAATATCAAAAGCACATAGATGAGATTTCTTCTAGAATGTGTGTTATTTTTTAGTCGATGGGCTTGTGTCTGTGGGTTGTTGGACTATTGGATGAGTCTATGGAGTGGTCTCTTACATGCCCCCTCAAACGCAAGCTTCGTGGGCTGTGAAGGTTGAGTTTGCTACACAAACTGAAGTGTCATTCGAATGTCATAGGTTTAGTGAAGAGGTCAGCAAGTTGATCCTTTAAACTAACATAGTTGATCGTGAGGGTTCCAGCAACTACTCGATCTTGAAGGAAATACACATCAATTTCAATGTGCTTCGTTTGAGCATGGAAGACATCATTTTGAGACAAGGCGCGAGCTCCATTATTGTCGCACCAGATGATAGGACGATGAGAGGGTGAAAACCCTTATTCAGAGAGAAAAGATAATAGCCAAATAATCTCAGTCGAGAGAGTGGAGAGAGCTTGATATTCAGCTTCGGTAGTGGAGCGAGTGACAACAAATTGCTTTTTGGAGCTCCAATGAATGAGATTGCCACCCAGGAAGACACAGCCGCCAGAGGTGGACTTTCGATCGTCAATAGATCCAACCCAATCAGAGCCAGAAAAGGCATGGATCTGTAAAGGGAACGATGAAGAACGAAAAAGCAGTTTGGTTTCAGCAGTACCACGTAAGTATCGAAGAACTCTTTTTAAAGCAATCCAGTGCGGTTGAAGGGGATTAGTCAAAAATTGACTTAATTTGTTGACAATGAAACAGATATCAAGATGACTGTGGCATAGGTACTGTAGACCACCAACAAGGCTGCGATAACCTGACGAATTCGCAATTGGATCACCATCAAGGGCAGAGAGCTTCTGACCAGAAGATATAGGAGTGGAACATGGCTTACAGGTAAGCATCTTTGCCCTTTGTAGAAGATCATAGATGTATTTTTGTTGAGAGAGATAAAACCCGTAGAAGTTCTACGAACTTCGAAACCCAGAAAGTAATGCAAAGGACCAAGAGTATTTAGAGCAAATTAGGTTTGTAAATGAAAAATGAGATGTTGAATGGCCTCTCTGTTGTTGCCAGTAATCAATATATCATCAATATAGATCAAAATGTATAACTTGCTGTGATTTTGATGAAGATAGAAGAGGGATGTATCACATTTAGAGGGTATAAATCCCTAACGTTGAAGAGTCTCTTTGAGGGTGAAAAACCAAGCACAAGGAGCCTATTTTAGCCCATATAGGGCTTTAGAAAGATGACACACATGAGTAGGATAGGAGGAATTTACATACCCTTGTGGCTGATGAATATAGACTTCATCATGTAGAACTCCATTAAGAAATGCATTATTGATGTCAATCTGTTGAATATTCCACTAAAAAGAGACAGCTAGGGATATGATGACTTTAATGGTAGAGGATTTGACCACTAGATTGAAAGTCTCAGTAAAATCCACACCTGGGTTTTGATTAAACCATTTTGCCACTAATCGAGCCTTTGCTTTGTCAAAGGAGCCATCTAAGTGATATTTGACACGAAACACCCATTTTGTGCCCAAAACATTCATGCTAGGATGATGAGGGACAAGAGTCCAGGTCTGATTTTGTATAGAGCATGCATTTCAGCATCCATAGCAGCTTCCCAACTAGGATCCTATAGGGAAAAGGAAATAGATTGGGGTTCTTTGATTGGTGAGGGAGAGAGAGGAGTAAGGTAAATTTTAGGTTTGAAAATGCCACTCTTGGAGCGAGTTTGCATGGGATAAGTGTTGGTGAGAGGGACAGAATGACCAATAGGTACAATGTTTGTTTGGAGAGGATGAGGGGAAGAGGAAGAGAGGGGGGTTGATGAGCTGTGAGGACAAATGAATGGTGAATGTAAAGTAGAAGATAGAGGAGAAGAATTTACATGTAATGGTGGTGAGCCTAGAGAAGCTTCTGGGGACCAATCCTTCAACAGAGAACTGCTAACAATAGGCTGCATAGAAGAGGAAGGAACTTTAAGAAGGGAGAGAGGTAGAGTAGAATGAGCTTTATGGGATAGGGAAGGTAAGGGTGATTGGTTTTGAAAAAGGAGAGGGTAGGCATATTCAGATTCATTAAAAACAACATGATGAGAGATATAGATTTGTCCATGAGCATTAAGACATTTATACCCATGATGAAATAAACTGTAGCCAAGATAAACACACTTAGTGGTGTGAAAGTTGAATTTGTGAGAAGAGTAGGGTCTTAGGTAAGAAAAGCAACTACAACCAAAAGGTTTTAAATGAGCATAGGCTGGTTGTTTGTTATAAAAAAGCTCATAAGGTGATTTGTAATTAGTAATGGGACTGGGTAATTGATTGATGAGGTAAGTGGTTGTGAGAAAAGCTTCTAACCAAAAAGGGAGAGGCATTGAAGCATGGGAAAGTAAGGTGAGACCCATTTCTGTGATGTGATGATGTTTCCTTTCAGAAACACTGTTTTTTTTTGTGTATAAGGACAGGATAGTCTAAGAGAGATGCCTTGGGCTGCAAGATAAGGTAGAAATGATTGATATTCCCCTCCATTATCAGTATGAAATGCTTTTATCTTGTGATTAAATTGTAATTCTACATGTGATTTGAGTTTTAGAAAGATGGAGAAGGCTTTGGATTTATGTTTTAAAGGGTAAAACCAAGTAAATCTAGTGTATGCATCAATAAAAATAATGTAATATCTATGTCCTTCTGTTGATAGAGTTGGGGAAGGACCCTATATGTCTGAATACACAATTTCAAAAGGTGTAGTAACATTAATTGAGTGATTTTGGAAGGGAAGTTGGTGTAACTTTCCAACTTTACAAGCATCACAGAATTTAAGAGTGTATATATCAACATGAAGATTCATAGATTTGGCAATCTTTGATAGAATAAATGGAGAAGGATGACCCATTGTGGCATATAGCACATTGGCATCTATTGTTGTAACATAGGCAGTAGGAAAAACAGAAACAAAGAAGGAAGGTGCAACAGATGGTGCATGAGAGGCTTCAGGTGTTGTCTTGAGGTGGTATAGCCCATCCTGCAGAGTTCCCTATGGAAGAGTGGTCCCTAAAAGCTTGTCCTTAAAGAAACAACCATTATAAAAAAATTCAAGAACAATATCATTATCTTTAGTAAGCTTAAAAATGCTTAAAAGATTACGGGTTATGGAAGACACATGTAAAATGTTTTTAAGCTGTAAAAGTGTAGAAGAAGTATTGAAGTGAAATGAAGATGAACCAGTGTGTGTGATAGGTAAAAGGTTACCATTGCCTATGGTTAAATGGTCATTCCCAGTGTATAGAGAGTTGATGCTTAGGTTTTGAATGTCAGGAGTGACATGATTGGTTGCCCCACTGTCAACAAAACAAGTAGACTCAGTTGGTGGTTCAGATGATGGAACTGATTGTTGAGGAACCATGTAGTGGTTAGAGGAACCATTCTGCACAAAATTTGCTTAAGGTGAGTTGTTATATCCAGTGTAGTTCTGCACAGATTGAGAAGTGGATCGCCAGGGCTGCTGAAGTTGTGGAGGTCCTTGCCAGTTCTGATTAAAGCGTTTGTTGCACTGTAGAGCAGAATGGTTTGGTTTTTGATAAAGTTGACAGAAAACTCGAGAGTTAGATCTGCCTCCTCTTCCTCTTGTGCCT
>JANKYE010000224.1:9007699-9018000 GCA_032467995.1 Erythroxylum dillonii
GAATGACAAAAAGATATAAATTATATATCATAATCATGCATAGGCAGGTACCTTTTCAAATATCACTTCACTCAGGCCAAAGAATTCGTTAAATCACTACTAATAGAAAATAATGGAACGTTATCTTTAATTACTTTAGAATGACAAATCTTTTATTAATTTACTCAATTATTTCTATATAGTTCGTATTATATGCAAGTATTATTGACTAAGCTATCCTAAATAAAAAAAGTAGCATCAAACATAGTAATTCTCACATAAAATACTTTGATAATTTTAAGTATAACGATCAATTATACAACCATCATAATAAAGAAATCCACAGATAAGTAATATTCTATTTGAGATCTTCGTATTCTAGTCAGTTTAATAAACTTATTCTTTAATAAGTACCCACACATTTATTTAAGTATTTCCATATTTTAATTTATGAGATCAATTACTTTCCTCGTAAGAAAGAAATATAATGCATGCTAGTTTTACCATTTTATAATATCATTTTACCATTTTATAATATCATACATAAATTGACAACAAATTGATTGACTACAAGGGCATAAACTGACAAACTAATCTTATAAGATAAGGATAAAATTCAAAGATTCCAATAATGTATTTTTTTATAATATTCAAACTTAACTATATATATTCGACAGAATGTGTAGCTGAATAACCAATATTAATGAATTTTTAAATAAATTATTGAAGTATTCTAGTAATAATCTTATTAAGCATACCGAGTGAATTATCACTCAATGGAAATAGCTTAAAAGAAATTTGTTGTTCATACACCTATAAAATTTCAAATTCCTATGGAATTACCCATAATTTATAGTTTTCGTGAAATCCCTTGTCCTTATTCGTACGGCACGTTGCGAAAGAAGACTTCAATTTTTGGTAAACAATAAATTTAAATAAATATATAAATGACCCATTTACATATATTAACTTTGATAATAATGCATAATGTGTATAAATTATTAGGGATGACAATGAGCACACCAATTTTTTAATTAAAAATGTCAAATAAAATCTTTTTTAATTAGTTCCGAGCTTAGGTTGCTTAGGCATACCTAAGATATAATTCTTCTACGCAAAATGATGATATTTTATTTAGAAGAGTTAGATCTCCGGTCGGTTTGAACCTGAATGTGACCCATGAACAGGTCAATTAAAAACACCTAAATTTAGGCCCATAGATTAGACCATTGTCGTCTCTATAAATTATTTGATATTTTAATTCCAATTCTGAAATACATAATTATAAATTTTAAGCTTAAAATAAATATCCCAGGTCAAAATAAGCCACTGACACTTTGTTATTATTATTTGTGATCACTTGTGTTGCTGTGATGTGATAAGGAAACTTCTTGTAAACTTCAACTTTTTTTCTTTTTAAAGGATTAACTTCACAGCACTGCTTTATAGGAACCAATAACTATGCTCCCACGAAAATAGTATTTGTGCACGCCATCCTTGTCTCCTGTCTAAACCTAACTCCACTTGACACCAATAAATGAACTCGTATCCGATGGAGGAAACCAAAGCTACATGAACGAGACCCATAATATGTGCTAGTAAATGTATGACCTTGGCATTGCATTAGAATCTGAAAGAAGTATAAGACCGTGGCGCCAAAACTTGGTTACAACCTAGTGATCTTATACTCTACGATTTTAAAATTGTCAAACAAATCATCTGTATTAGAATCAGCGTCACACAATGCACTTAAAATCCGTGTCAAGAGCAGATTTGTACAAAGACCCAATTAGATGCTCACATGATATGACAAAACATCTAGTTAGATCTAGTGATACGTTCTTCTAATTGTTCACGCCTCCCAATTTGAACAACATTCCCCTGCATTTGTTTTGAACGTATCACAACTTCGAAAACCTTCACAATCTAATGATTCAAATTTCTTTATCATACCATTCAGCAATTCATATGCATAAGGGAAAAAATGCAGCTCCAGTTAGGGGGGAAGCGTTCTTGGGGCTACTATTCAAATTAAGAAAATCCTACTTTGAAAAGTACAATCCTGTTCAATTAATCTAGTCTACAAGGTTCAAACCATCCAAGTCACTTTTTAAAGGATGATGAAAGTTACAAGTGTAGACCAAGAATATCTTATCCTCTAGCAGAGATCCTCCCTTGTGCTCACTCTGCCTTACGCTTTGAAGATCTTGTTGAACTAGAAGGCCGCACTACACTGTTTTGTCTTCCAATAAACTTGAGAACCTCATCAATAAGAATTACTGGTAGTGAAACAGCCAACACCAAAAGCCATTCGTTCAGACTGAGTGGCACTATACCAAAAATTTGTGCAAGGAAGGGTACATAGAGAATTAAAAAGTGCAAGCCAAATGATACAGTCATTGCGACTAGGAGATATGGATTGACCCAAGGTGGCATTGTTAAGAGGCTACCATCCTCAGAGAGGGCATTGAGGGAGTTGAACATCTCAATTGCAACCAAGACAGTAAGTGAAAGTGTGGAAGCCTTAATTTTTCCAGAGCGAAAGTATTCACATGGATTTGCATCAAAATTGAACTCTCGGGACCCAGCTCTGTATGGCGAGACTGAGAAACCCTTCCAGGAATCACATTTACCCCAGTTAGAGAGCTGGGAGTAGGTGACAAGGCTATGGCCATCCCCACTTAGGTCAATAAACATGAAGGTGTGGTGTGTGTACCATATGACAAATATACCAACAGTAGCTATTCCAACGTATGCTCCAATCACCTGTAGATGAAGAACAAGATTAGCCACGAATTTTAAGTTGCTCCAAAGTAACACTAAGCCATAGTTGACAAGAATTTCCAGATAGATACAAGTATTGTACCAGGTAGCGAAATAAAATCCAAGCACTAATCAATGAGTCATCACTCCTCCTTGGCGGCTTCTTCATTATATCTTTGTCCGGGGGATTGAATCCTAGAGCAGTTGCTGGGGGTCCGTCAGTAACAAGATTAACCCAGAGAAGTTGCACCGGAATCATCCCTTCTGGAATCCCCAAAGCAGCGGTCAAAAATATAGATGCAACCTCACCAATATTGGAAGATATCATGTACCTACATGAGTAAAATGTTAGCAAAACTGAAATTTCGCTTCAAAATGAACAAGTGAAGAATATAAAAGAGGCATAATTCAAGTTTCTGATAAAAGTTTTGACAAGTGAAAAATGAATTGGAATTTTTAGGTTTCAACTCCAATAACACCAAAAACATCTTTCCTGTAATTTCTCATACATAGGAAGCCTCAATTTATCACACTTGTAATTCTCACTATTACTGCTGGAAGTCAAGAACTAGACCTTTCTCCTTAACCAACAATCAAATAAGAAAAATTAAAAAGATGACAGAAGAGAAAATAGAGCAACTATTGAGTTTGATTTTCATGATATCAAATGCACAAGGGTTCTCTGTTCTTAGAATGGTTATCAATAGTTCTTGTGGCAGTTCATCCATGAAACCACCCATGTCTTGCCCACAACATTTAGGCGTACTAAACGCTGCCGCCCCGTCTCTCTGTGTCAACAAAAAAATACAAAACACTTCCCTATGCTGCATTTTATCATGATGCACAAGATGGAGCAAAGGGTTGAGTATAAACCTGATAAAAGCCTTCATGTTGTCGTAAATGGACCTTCCTTCACTAACAGCAGATACTATAGTGCTAAAGTTATCATCTGCTAACACCATGTCAGATGCTTCCTTTGCAACCTGAAATGAGAGGATCAGATAACACCATGCTAGAAAGTACAGAAAAGCCAACTGAACTGCTAACACATGAAACAGCTTGATGAAGAATGATTCATTTTGCACCGCACATGTTAAAAAGATGTTTAGAAATATAGTACAGTGATAGTAGAATATCAATATAATTCAGGATCTCATCACTGGATAACAAAATACGTGTAGAAAAAAGTTTCAATTTGCTTGCTGTTAGCTATATGCATCTCAAATTGATGTTAACATACAGTATTAGTGATACCTCTGTGCCAGCGATGCCCATTGCTATGCCAATATCCGCAAGTTTCAAAGCAGGTGCATCATTCACCCCATCTCCAGTCATAGCAACAACTTCACCATCCTCTTTAAGCAACCTCACTATTTCTTGCTTATGCTTTGGCTCAGCCCTAGAGATTAACAATCCTCCACCTTCTCTTTGTGCTAAATGGCGCTTCTTATCAGCCAGTTCCATGAACTCCCTTCCAGTCATGCTTCTAGAAGATATATTATCATAAGGTCCAAACACACCTATTTCACGACAAATTGCCTCTGCCGTATCTTTGTTGTCCCCAGTAATGACCATGACACTGATTCCAGCTGCTTTGCAATCCTCAATTGCTTGATGAACCTCTTTCCGTGGAGGATCCTATTACAATACAAAATAAATAATATACTTTTAATAAATGTAGTGCACCCCTCCCACAGAAAAGAAACAAAAAGAAAAAAATAAGGGAAGACAAAGAAGAGGAGAAATGGAATTTCCAAAATTATAAAAGCAACTCACTCTTATGCCAACAAGGCCAACAAAAACTAGTTGACTCTCAATTGAAGAATAATTAGATGGGTTAAGTAAAAGCTGATGAGCTTGGTCATCTTCATCTCCATTATATGTTGCAAACTCTGGGACTTCCTCTTTGAATGCAAAACCTAGACAGCGTAATGCACCTTTTGACATGTCATGAAGGTTTTGCAATATAAGATCCCTTGAATAACGATCCAACTCCACAACAGAACCATCAAGCAACTGAATAAAGGAACTTCTCTCCAGCAAGTTCTCAACTGCCCCCTGCCACAACCAGGCAGACAATTCATAGGAAGTGCATCACCACAACTAAATGAAATAAAGAAACAGAAGGAACAAAAAGATAAAAATCCTAGGATTAAACCTCATTAAACTTCTGATACGAAATCCAACTACACCATTTATCCAGTGAAAGAAAAATGAAAATATTAGCAGACACTCACAAATCATATCCCAAACATTCAGAAAAGATTGACACACAGCAGCGTCTGATATCATTCTCTTGCCGGAACTGACTAAAGGCAGTACAGTAATATCAAAAGTACACAACTGATAACTTTGAGGAGGAAAATATAATATAGATAACTGAAACCACAAAACAAATAGGGGTAAGAATGAACCTTCACTAGCAAGGATTTTTTTCCTGAACTGGAATTCACAACAACTCCCATGGATTTCCTATCACGGTCAAACTCAAGAGTTGCAATTCGCTGCTCCATTTTGTTCCATAGTTGAGAACATCCTAATAGTCACGACCATATGAAGAAAAAAAATTAGACTATTATGAAACACAGAAAGAGATAAGAAAAGATTCAGAAATTCAGATACATACGTAACACTTCTCCTTGACCAGAAGATGATGCACTATTAACTCCTCCAGGGAATCCCATTTTTTCAACCAGAACCTTGTATGAAAACAGAATCATATAAGTGATGTTATATGCATTACATTTATGACCTTAATAACACATGTATAACAAGACATAGGTAGGATAATGCAAAAATATTCACACACAAAAAAAGGGAAGAGAGGAACCACTATAATTCTGGTTATTAAGGTTTCCAATCATGTAACATACTCCATTTAAACTCAATATATAAATGAAATTTTTCAAGCAATAACAATGTAACGCTTTGATTTTGGCAATACCCTCCAAACACCAAAATTTTATAACAATAGATAAGCATTCTGATAGCGGCAAAAACATATTTCAAACTCGGAAATAATGGCAATATTACCTTTAATGCAGCCTCAGTAGGCATTCCACTAGCCACATAATGCTGTCCAGATTGCTCCACACCAGCATCATTGCAAACTGCAGCTATCTTAGCGATCATCTGAAGATTTGAATCCATTCGACCCACTGGCCAATCCTCTATTTTCCCATCAAAAGGGTTATAGGTTGTCCCTTGCACATTAAAGGACCGAAGAGTCCCAATTCTGGAACCAATGGCCAAAAGCTTTGACACAGCCATTTGATTGGTAGTCAAAGTACCAGTTTTGTCAGAACAAATCACAGTTGTACAACCAAGAGTCTCAACACTAGGTAACTTTCTGACAATTGCATTCTTTTGAGCCATCTTTCGAGTTCCAAGTGCCAAACATGTAGTAATGACTGCAGGCAATCCCTCTGGTATGGCAGCAACTGCCAAAGCTACAGCAATCTCAAAGTAATACGTGCACTTCTCAAATGAGAATTTAAAATTCTTGGGCCAACCATCCACATATTCCCAAGTGAGAAAGTACTTGACATTAATAAGCCAAACCAATGCACAAATAACTCCAATTATCAATGTTAAAAGCTCTCCAAATTCATTCAACTTCTTCTTTAATGGAGTGTCTTCCTCATTTTGTGATGCTTCATGAATCTGTGAGTGAATCTTCCCTATCTCTGTGTTCATTCCTATCTGAGTAACCAAGCATATACAATTTCCATTCACCACTGTTGTCCCAGCAAAAACCATACATTTCTTCCCTTGAATATCAGACTTTTCTGCAACAGCCTTCACAGTCTTACTCACTGCTTCACTTTCTCCTGTCAAAGAACCTTGCTCAACCCTCAGTGTGGAGCTAACCAAACTAATGACCCGCATATCAGCAGGAACCTTATCACCAACTCTCAACTCCACAATGTCCCCAGGAAGAAGCTCCTTGGCAGGCAAATTCCAAACCTTCTTTCCATCTCTTGTCACAGTTGCTTGGTCCGACTGGATTTCCTTTAGAGCCTCCAACGCTTTCTCTGCATTGCTTTCTTGCCAAATCCCTACAATTGCATTCACAATTAAGATCAAGAAAATGACCAGTGGCTCCACAAAGGCTGTGATTTCCATCTCCCCTCCTTCCTGACCATCATACCAGGCCAACACAAAGGACACAACTGCGGCAGCTAATAAGATCCTAACTAAGGTGTCATTGAATTGATCCAATATCAATTTCCAAATCGAAACACCCTCATGTTTCTCCAACTCATTATAACCATAAATCTGGCGCCTCTTCTCAACTTGTGCACTAGACAATCCCACTTCATGGTCCACCTGAAACTTCTCTTCACACTCTTTGACATCTTTAGCCCAAGCAGGGAATACCTCAGGGTCTAGCAATTCCACCTCATCGTTTTCCCCTTTACCGTAGTCTTGGCCTCCTTTACCCATTTAATACAATAACAACCACAGCCAGTGTTCACAAAATCAAACCAAACTTCAACAATATCCACTCTGTTCCCTAAAAATCCACCACAGACCCAAAAAAAATCCACAAACAATTGAACAAATTGATATAAGATGACAAAATTACAAAGTTCAAATATAGCCGTAATAATTCCAATAGTAATAGCTATAATAAGATGTTGAGAATGACGTTCCGGCAATCACATTCTTTACCAGCCATCTCAGCTAACCAATTCCAAAACAGAACAATCGGAAAAAAGAAAAACCAAACCAAAAGAATTTAGGGTTTACAGAACATACCAGAAACTTGTGAGTGTTGGCAGTCTGGAGAGAGAAGAGACGGATTCACTCTCTCTCACTGTACTTGTGCCAATATGTACACTCTCTATCTCTCTCTAGAAATTATTAGCGGAGGGTTAGAAAAATAGACTGTACAAAACAAAAAAGATATTCATATTATATGAATAGAAAAGAAGAGTGGGACCGATTCTATTGCTTTGACCCATTTCTTTCTCTGTCCGTTTTCAGTATGACCTAAGGACCACCATTTGCATCTCACCACGTCGCAAAAATGACGCCCCACCCTCCCTCTCATATGGCTAACAGCAAAGCCAGCTTTTCGGTCTCTAACTTCCTACAGCCCGCACTCGATCACTTTTAAAATATCTGTATTAAATGTATTTGTTGTCAGGTCTCTTTTGCTGCGGGCATGCCTCTATTTTACAACCAAGAAATTTTCACAACAATTTCTTGACCTGATTTTAAATTTTTTTAATAATTAACGCAATTTTGTTATTTTTCTTTTAATAAAATTAATCTCGTCAGTGAACTACTTGTCTTCGAGTAATTCACGTGGACGGACTTTCTTCATTTACGAACGAGAATGACCTATGCAGTGGGACCCAACTCAATGAATGTAAATCAACTAACCCACCTTTTTTCTATAGGTAAAGAATTTTCCAATTTCAAACCAGGACTCGGCCATCTAAAATTCCAATAACTTGTGCATGTCCCTTCTACCTCTATGTTATGTCCTAGTTGCGCAGGACTTGAATTGTTTGGAAAAATCATAGAGAAAAGGAAAGTAACGATGTAGGGAGGTAGATTTGTCAACGTAAAGAGATAGATTTTTGCAGAATTATGATTGCTTTTTATTGACTAGACTTACTATTTATATAGCATTATCAAAATCAAAATAACTAATTATTCCTTCAATCCTAAATTGTGACCACGTCACACTAAATTAATGGAAAAGAAATAACAACAACTTAACCATCAATAACAACGTCAAACAAGAAAAGTGTAATAACTTGAGCCTCTTTTTTCCACTCCCATGTAGATCTCCAGCTTTCACTCTTTCTCTCATTGTAAGTGCTACCTTAAACGTCTAGCGTACATGCATACGTAACACTCCCTACCCCTTCAAGAACTCTTATCCGCAAGAGGCATGTCGAGGTATTGTTTCTAAAAACGCCTGAGATCTTTCCAAGTGGCATCTTCTATGTCTGCACCTAACCATTTCACCATAATTTCTTCCCTTGACCTATACTTCCCTTTTTGGATGATCCTACATTGTAGAATTTGTTCAAGCTGTGGAAGCACGGTTTGGTCTTCAGTAAAGGATAGTAAAGAAGTCGATGTCACTGGTATATCTCCCAAAAATATTTAAAGCTTGCTTACATGGAAAACAGGATGAATGCTCGACCCAAGAGGAAGCTCCAATCGATAAGCTACCAGACCAAGTCTTTTCAGGATCTTAAAGGGACCAAAGTACCTTGGAGATAGTTTCATAGTGGCAAAAAAACGACTGTTGTTTGTCTATACAGTTGGAACTTCAAATATATGTAATCTCCAATGCAAAATTCCATATCCCGCCTTTTCTGATCCACCAAACTTTTAACCTGGTCCTGTGCCTGTCGTAGGGTGATTTTAAGGTCTTTCAATAACTCATCATGTTCCTTCAAGTAAGCATCCACAGATTCTACTCAAGTCATTCCTGGAGTATACCGAATTAAGGAAGGAGGGGGTATGTCGTACACAGCTTAGAACGGAGAAATTTTTGTGGTAGAGTGAGTAACTATATTATAGTTGTATTTGGCCCAAGGTAGCCACTCCTTCCATTTCTGTGGCTGGTCACTAGTGAAACAGCGTAGATATTGCTCCAAAGCCTAGTTAATGACCTCAATTTGTCCATCGGTCTATGGATGGTAGCTAGATCCCATGCAAAGTCTTGTTCCCTATAACTCAAACAACTTTTGCCAGAAACTGCTTATAAAGATCTTATCACAGTCACTTACAATGCTCGTAGGAATGCCATGAAGTTTAACAACATGCTCCACAAATGCCTTTGCCATGGTCAAAGTTGTGAATGAATGTGATAAAGGCACGAAATGGGCATACTTGGAGAGCCGGTCAACTATTACCATGATCACATAGTATCCACCCGAGGAAAGCAGGCCTTCAACGAAATCCATAGAGATCTCGCTCCAAACTTGGTCCGGAATGGGAAGAGGCTGCAAAAGGTCAGCTAGTGCAAGGTGATCGATCTTGTGATGTTGGCAGATGTCACAGTGACGAACGAAGTCCTATACATTCTTCCTCATATTTTCCCATTAGAAATTAGTACTTAGGTCAAGGTTTTATGAAAACTGAAATGGCCTCCAACAAGGGAATCATGCATTTTAGAGAGAACAATTGTAACTAGAGATGAAGTTGGATTGAGAATGACCTTTCCCTCTTAGAACCAAACCCCTCCCCCTTTTCTGAGCTTTTGGATTTGGTTCAAATCGTTGGAAATAAGGGTCATATTCATTTTTGGATTGCAATTGTGCCACCATGTTGCTTCCAGTTTTGAGATGGCTATAAATTGTAAACGATCTAGAAGGGGGGGTTGAATAGATCTTTAAAGCTTTTCGTAAATTTCTACAATAAATTAGAAGTTAATACACACAAAAATAAATTAAATAAATTAAAACTCAAAAGAACAGGGAAGAAGAGCAAACGTTGTTTTTATAGAGGTTTGGTGCTAAGACCTACGTCCTCTACCTAAGCTCCCACTTAGGATTTTGCAAATCACTTTATTGCTCACTTTTTAGTTT
>JANKYE010000224.1:9129346-9143039 GCA_032467995.1 Erythroxylum dillonii
GAAGTGTGTCACGTTTAAGGCCTCAGCCAGGCAAGTGTCTCGGGAATGAGCCATCAGTCAGAGCTCACCTCCCGGGACAGTCGGGCTCCAGGAGCGGGGTCCGACATACTCCATTTGAGAAATGGACTAACAAGAAACTTTATATTTCTCATATAAAAATTTGGGGTTGTTTGCTTGTGTGAAGTAGATTCAATCAAATAAGCTTGAAACTAAATCTAACAAGTGTTTGTTTGTAGGATATCTTAAGGAAACTATAGGGTATCAGTTCTACCATGTTTTGGAACAAAAGGTGTTTGTTTCAAAACATATTGTTTTTTTAGAGAAACATTTTCTTCTAAAAGAAGACAGTAGGAGCAAAGTTGAACTTAGTGGAAGTTCAAGATACTCAAACAAATGTAGATCAACTACCTAGATCCGAGACTATTGTTCATAAAGATGAAACAAGAGTTTAACCTTCTAACACAAAAGAAGTTCATAGGTTAGGTAGGATACGTCATGTTCCTGAGAGATACGAATTTCTCATAAGTGAACTTAGCGACATATTGCTCACAGAAGATGTTGAGCCTACTACCTATGAAGAGGTTATGAAGAGTTCAAAATCTAACAAATGACTTCAAGCTATGAAATCTGAAATGGATTCCATGTATGAAAATCAAGTATGGAATTTGGTTGACCCACCCGAAGGGATAAAACCCATAAGGTGCAAATGGGTTTTCAAGAACAAAACTGACATGGAGGGTAATGTACTTACCAATAAACCTAAACTTATAGCTAAAGGTTATCGTCAAAGGCAAGGTGTTGACTATGACGAAATGTTTAGCCTAATAGTTATGCTTAAATCCATTAGGATACTCCTAGCCATTTTCACTTATTATGATTATGAGATATATCAAATGGATGTGAAGATGACTTTCCTTAATGAAAACCTAACTGAGGATGTGTATATAACACAACCTGATGGTTTCATATCCATGAATGGAGAAAAGGTATGTAAGCTTCAGAAATTCATTTATGGATTGAAGCAAGTATCCCAGAGTTGAAATATCCAATCTGATGAGACAATCAAAGAGTTTAGTTTCTCATAAAATCTAGATAAGTCGTATGTGTATAAGAAGGTTAATGGGAGTACAATCATGTTCCTTGTACTGTATGTAGATGACATATTGCTAATAGGAAACGATGTCTCTGCTTTGCAATCAGTCAAAATTTGGTTAGCTAAGAACTTTCTCTATGAAAGACCTTAGAGAAGCAACTTATATTTTGGGGATGAGGATCTATAGAGATAGATCTAAGAGGTTGCTTCGTCTTGCTCATTCTACATACATAGACAAAATGCTAAAGAGGTTTAGCATGGAATAGTCCAAGAGAGGCTATCTTCCCATGGCACATGGGATTACACTCTCTAAATATATGTGTCCAAAGACACAAGATGAGAGGACTCGCATGAGTTTAATTCCTTATGCTTCAGCTATAGGATCAATCATGTATGCTATATTATGTACTAAACCCGATGTATCATATGCTCTAAGCGTTACGAGCAGATACCAGTCAAATCCTGGTAAAGGTTATTGGGTGGCTGTCAAGAATATCCTTAAGTACTTGAGAAGAATTAAGGATGTATTCTTGGCATATGGAGAAGATGATCTTGTGGTAAACGGGTATACTGATGCCAGTTTTCAATCCTATAGGGATGACTCCAAATCCCAGTTCGAATATGTATTCACACTGAATGGTGATGTAGTCAGTTAGAAAAGTTCCAAACAAAAGACGACTGTTGATTCGACAATAAAGGCGGAGTACATTGTAGCCTTAGAAGCGGCAAAGGAAGCAATTTGGATCAAGAAGTTCATCATAGAACTTGGTGTGGCTCTGAGCATCGCTGACCTAATGTAGTTGTATTGTGACAACAATGGAGATATAACACAGGCGAAGGAATTAAGGTCTCATCAAAAGTCCAAACATGTACTCAGGCACTCCCATTTAATTAAAGAAATCATTGGTAGAAATGATGTCAAGATAGAGACAATTCCCACCAATCAGAATATAGTTGATTTGTTGATTATGTATATTTTCCAAAAGATTTTTGTGTCACACGTACATGCCTATAGTATTAGATATCAAGGCGATTGACTTTAATGCAAGTTAGAGTTTATTAGAGAAGTGCTTTAAAGACAATCACCTTTAACACTTATTGTACAAATCATTTTATGATTAACAAAGGCATTTTTCATTATTTTGATGTTCATACATTTATGGATTTGATGTTGATCTTAAATTAATTTAATAAAGTCCTCGATACAAAACATAGCGTGGAGGAAATCATCATGAGATTATAATAATGAGATTCCTATCATGCGTAATTATGTTAGTATCTAAACTTTCCCTGGTCATAGGATTAATGAGATAGGATATCATTAAACTGGATAGACTAGCACATGTTATACTCCTTGATTGGCTCAAGCAGTAGATCTCATAAACTGCAGACATGAGTTGTTTAGAGTTAACATGTGAATGTTTACTAAGGGTAGTAAGTATATTAGATTGACCTACTATGAGACAATCTTATAGATATTCTATTCCAGTGTCAATGATAATCTCATCATAGCAATATAGTCTCATTATAGCAATGGTGTAAGTATCCTTTGACTTGAGATGCTCAAGGATATCTCGAATACTGATCCTATGCTTTGACTCCATTCATCAGTGTCTTTCAGAGGTTACTCATAGGGTAGTAATTGGGCATAGCTTGAGGTATTCAGAGGTAATTAAGTACCCAATAAAGGATTCACCACTCCTGATAGAAGGAGGTGATACCCACGACCTCTTGTTGGGTTCATTAATCGGGAGTCTTTGGCCAGAGCAGATATGTGTTATGAACAAAGTTTTCAATGATACATAGAATAATGAGATCCTCAGGACAAGATCTAATATCACTTAGACTAGATGTGATGCAGTCAGTCTAGTGAGAGTTTACACTTTGACCATACTCTGAACCAAGTGGGGTATAAATGGTGAAAAGACGAATTGCATGGCAACATTACGTATGAAAGGGTTCGTAGTCAAACCACTGACTTTTCAGTCAATTAGGGGTTATGACGTGTTGCTAGATACCGCTCTTAACTTACTTGAATTAAGTGTTAATTCAAGTGGCCAACGTAACTGAGAACTTAATGGATCACACTCATAAGAGATCTGAATGATGAGTGAAATGGTCATGAATGGTGATTTAATATATAATAGAGTGTTTCGGGATTGTATCACGATGTAATTGTGATAGAAAATACATGGAATGGATTAGAAACAAGTGTTGTTGGTTGTCAATTTGGCCATTAACTTCCCAAACTTCCATTAATGAATGTTATTCTTGATCATTAACTTCCCATAACTTCTATTAGTACATGTTATTCATGACCATTAACTTCACATAACTCTCCATTAGTGATGGGGGTTATGGAAGGTCAAACGGCGCATAAAACACAAGTGAGAAAGAAAGATTCTTTCTTACACACTCTCTTTTTCTCTCTAACTCTCGCAAAAGTTCTTGCCTTTGCTAGCACAAAAAAAGAATTCTAGCCATCTCCTAGTGAGGTTTCATCCTTCATATCTTCGTGTAGACTTTCATTAGAGACGGTCTACATTGATCATTGTGGTATACAAAAACCTAAATCAGAGAAGATTAAAGAACGAAGGAGATCATCCGAAAGGTATATAAACATCTTATATTTCATATTTTTGTTTTCTATATCTATATGCATGAGTATATCTGGTTTTTAAGGTTTCATTTTATTTTCCACTGCTTATTTTGATATATATTATGTACAAAATTACATAATGCAGTCCTCATTAAGTTTCATACTGATTGACTTAATCTTATGGTAACAAGTCGTAATCTTATCAATATGGTCTCTTATCTCACTATCACAATCATAGATAGTGGAATGCATATTACTTAAGAACATGTTCTTCTCATTTTTAAGAAATTTCTTGTATTTCTTGTTGATGGCTTTAAGAATTAGCATTTTCAGTCTTTGTAAATATATATATATATATAAATTTTTTTAAGTGATACCTCATGATCACCAAATAATATGAGCTCGAGTGCTCCTACTTATCATAAAGATTCTTATTATTAACATAAGTCTTAACAGTGAGTTTAGTTGGAGAGTTCTCTTTTAAGGCTACATCTAATTTCATGATTTTTAAATTTATCGAAAACGATTCAACTTGTTTGAGATTAGTCATTTTAAGTTTCAAAATGACATAGAATTAAGGATTACTCAAAGTTGAAAAAAAATCATATGAGCAACATCAATATGTACGTAAATAAGATGACGTTATTTGCCATTTCTTTAAGTTCCTAAATGATCCACAAAAGTGCTTATCGAATGCTAAAATCTATTAAGCATCAAAAAATGGACTCATTTACATATAAGAGCAATATATTAAATATCACAATTAAATTCATCATTAAACTATAAATATGATAGTAAAATTGTATTGATTTATAATATTTAAGAAATTATTTTACCAATCCAAATATTCTACCAAATAATGAATTCATTAATAAGATAAGTTCATTGGTTGTATGAATATAGCAAAAAAAGATAATATTATAAAGAAATAATATTAATAAAAATATTTTAATGTTTATACTTACGAGAGGTAAGTTTATAAGTACGCAATATATAATTATACCTAAAAACATGATGATAAAATTAACATAATCAAAGTGTTAAATTAAATGAATCATAAATAGTCAAACATGACATGTAAAGTTATGCAAGACAAGAACAAGCATAATAGAAAGAAGCTATAGTTCTATGAATCCAATTCATCAATCTATTTTTTGAAGGACTTAAGGTCTGTAGCCTAAGTTCGAGGTCAATCGGAGCTAGACAATCTAAAGCTTGATTTAGTTAGGCCAAGCTTGACATTTTTAATTTAATTTAATTAATTTTAATAATTAATATTATTTTGCTCAAAATAATGTTGTTAGTACTTGAAATATTTAGACTTTAGGTAAGGCTAAGAAAAATGTCCAAACCCAGTCCAAAATTCAATCATCTTATATTGAGCTTGTTGATTATAGGCAATCAGAGTCGGGTTAGGTTTAGGCATAAATGTAAACCCTACTCCCCACCACCATGTAAGAGCAAGATGTATTAATTATATTAAATGTCATTTTTTGATAGGTCACAAGTTTAATGAATAGGCTTAGATAAGATTAAAGAATAGGCTTGAGGCCTAAACCGTAGTTAATAATAATGTCTACCTCATAAATGATCATAATGTCACATTCATATAATTAAAATGTTAACTATTATTAGATTATGTAAGTTAACTTTAAATAAGTGGACATTAATTAAAGGATTAACTACATTTTCAAAAAGTAAAAAAGGTTGAGGTCTCCCTAGTAATGATAGGTAAGTCTATGCATTGTAGAAGTGACACATTGCGGGATGATGACTTCTTCAATAAGCCAACTTATGAAATAAAACACTAGTTCCTAAATCTATTAGTGGTTGGCAATGTTCAATATAAACAAAATAATGGCCTAACCACAACTAGAATTGCATATGAACTGCAATCCCTTAATAAGGTTCTCAACTTTGTCAGCACGTGAGACCACTGGTTCGCACCTCTCCTCTTCTTCCACTTCCTGTTGACACATAGTTGGACATTTCGCAACTAGAATCCATCCTTGGCCGTCGTGTAGATCACAAGGGGAAGTATTGACCAAAACTTGAAATTCAATCAAATGAAAAGGAGTTACGGTGGAGGATGCAACATAAAAGCATGCCCAACGTTTCTCCCATTCTATTCCCACTTCCATCCTTGCTGACAAGGATTCTAAAGAGGGGGGAACTTGATATGAGTATGTACATACGGGTATATGTGGGTGATAATGGTCTGCGTGGCTGGTAGTGTTTGTAGTTTAAATTGCATGAGTTTGTTATTTCCTTAAGTGAACAAATTAACTTAGTTTGATCCATCTCGAAGACATAGCCTTACAGTGGCACCGTTGGCTTATAAAATCTGAGGGACCATTGACGTGATTAAAATTCACTAAAGCACTATCGCTTCGCCCGATCGAATTTGATGATCCCTCTAAAGCTCTTTCCCGAGTTAAGAAACTAACCACTGTGGAAGAATATAAAGAAGCCTTCAAACAACTCTTCCACCAAGTGGATGGATTACTTGAAAGCTTCCTTATCAGGTGTGTTATGACAAGCTTATGAGACGATATACGACTCAATATAAAGATCAAGCAACCACTTTCCTTCACAGAGGCTATTTGCAAAGCCAGGCTGATTAAGGAATGAAACCACCTCAGCAAGAAAACTTCAACATCAACACGTCTATTCACTACTACCACAAAACCATCGGTCTCTCCAAATGTTGGTTTATTAAGATCCCCACCCACTTTGCGATCAACTCCACCTTTGAATCCATCACCAATATGCTAATTGACAACTTAATAAGCCTGCAAGTGAAGAGCAAAAGACCTATAATATTATTGTGATGAATGTTTCATGCTAGGACATAAATGTGAAAGATCATATTTTTTATGATTGATGATGCACCAGACCGTGACCCAGCTAAAATGGCTGTAGTCAAATAAGCCAAAGACGTAGGAGAGCCACTAATCGAATTATCATTGCAGACAACCATAGAAACCTTCCTTCGTAACAAAGATCTTATGGTGTTGATTAATGGAGGCAACACTCACAACTTCATTAACCATGTAGTGGTAACCAAGTTTAGGTTACCTGTGGATCGACAATAGCGGTTCCAAGTTATGGTGACCAACTGTAACATAATAGAATGCATGGTTATGTGCAGGTTATGGACCATCTATATTTAAGGTAACCTCATTACCATAACTATTTTTTTTACCCATTGCCGCATGTCAATTAGTGTTAGGCGTCCAGTGGCTTAAAACTTTAGGCCTTATTGAAACTGATTATAAAAATCATATAATGACCTTCAAACTGGATGGCATTTCCCATACTCTACATGGACTACAAGGAACAAGCGTACCAAAGTTAATAGAAAAAGAATTACAAGGGCTCCGCGGCTTCAGATCTTTTCTTCACACTCGACCCGTGCACAACGATGAGGCCATTCCTGCCTATCTAGGGGACCTATAGTGACTCTTGGATGAATTCACTTGAATTTTCTCCACACCATAGGAATTACCTCCGTAGAGGTCATATAATCATCAGATTCCTTTGCTTCCATAAACTAGATCAGTGAATGTTCAACCATATAAATAACCGCATTATCAAAAGATAAGATTGAAAAGCTGGTATAAGAACATCTACTTATCAGTGCAATTCGACCAAAGCTGGAGTCCTTTATCCTCCTCGATTCACTTAGTCCAAAAGGCGAATGGAGATTGGAGATTTTCTACAGACTATCGAGCTTTAAATGGGATTACTGTCAAGAATAAATTTCTCGTCCTATGATCGATGAACATTTAGATGAATTACATCGACAGATTTTCTTCTCCAAATTGGTCCTCCTAGTTGGATATCGTTAGATTCGCGTCAATAAGAACAACGTTCCTAATATTGCTTTTTGCACCTATGACGGCCATTATGAGTTCGTGGTGATGTTATCTGGACTGACCAATGCCCTAGCTATTTTTTAGAGCTTAATGAACGAGATCTTTGAACCAAACCTCTGAAAATATTCTGATTTTCTTTGATGATATCATTGTTTATTCAAAATCCTGGGAAGAGCATTTGAAGCATTTGCATATTGTTTTTACTATTTTGTTTACTAATAATTGTTTGTGAAGGCTTCTAAATTCACATTTGGAGTTACAAAAGTGACGTATTTAAGACATATTATCTCAGCTAAAGGTGGTGTAATGGATCGTTCCAAGATATAGTTTGTGCTTAACTGGCACATTCCTACTTTAACTAGAGTTGTTCGTGGGGTTTTATGGTTATCTGGGTATTATCGTAAATTCATCATAAACCTTAGAGGAATTGCATCCCCACTTAATCTGCTCTTATTAAAAGATTATATTGGATGAAGCAACCTGACAAGGTTTTCAATAGTTAAAGGAAGCACTCACTTCACTGCCAGTTTTAGCCTTACCGAATTTTTCTTAGTCTTTCGTAATTGAATGTGATGCAAGTAATATAGGAATTGGAGTGGTTCTGTCACAACAAGGTTGACCAATTATCTATTTCAGTAAGGTTTTAAAAGGGTCCACATTCTTTTGGTCTACTTACAAAAAGGAAATACTGGCCTTTATGAAATCCATTAAGAAATGACAATCGTATTTGCTGGGACACACTTTTACAGTTTGAACTAATCAACGGAGTCTCAAGCACTTATTGTAACAACGAATCTCAACTCTGGCTCAAACACATTGGTAACCCAAACTTTTGGGCTATGACTATATCATTAAATACAAGCGCGACTCTGAGAATACCCCACCTAACTCCTTATTTTGTGTGGTCAAGTTTTAGTTCATCTCATTTTCCACGCCAAGGTAGATTGGTAGGCCCAACTTCAGGAGGAGGTCCAATAGGACCCATATTATTCATGATTGGAAACTCAATCCTTTTCCAAACCATTTACAAAATAAGATGGCGTATGGTTCCTCAGTGATTGGGTCTACTTAAATTCACATTCACCTTTGCTTTCACAGATTTTGAATGAGTATCACAGCACACCTACAAGTGGGCATTTCGGTTTTGTCAAAACTCTATCATTTGTGAAAATCTCTAGTGCGTGGGAGGGCATGAAATAGGTGGCCAAGAACTACATCAAACAATGCTCTGTTTTTCAACGCTTTAAGATCAATTGCTTCATGCTAGCCAGATTGTTTCAACCTCCTCCTACACCGACACAAGTATGGACTACATTGAGGGCCAACCCACTTTTAATGGCTATTCCATCATCATGGTCGTGATTGACCATTTCACCAAGTATGCTCATTTCATTCTATTAAAGTACCCATTTACTGCTTTAACTGTTGTTAAGGCTTTTGTTTCCTATGTGGTTAAATGTCATGAAATTTTGGGTTCAATAGTGAGAGACCGAGATAAGATTTTCTTGAGTACTTTATGAAAGACTCTCTCTCAATTGCAAGGCACCTAACTCATAAATGAGTTCAAGTTACCATATATCTATAGACAGATGGACAATCCAAATTTACCAATCAACTCCTTGAACAATATTTACGTTGTTTTGCAGGAGATAAGCTCAAGAAATGGATGGAATGACTGCTAATGGCAGAATTCAATTATAATATTTCAATTCATTCTTCCATTAACATGACCCCATTAAAAACCTTATATGGAGTCTCTCCTTCCTGTTTGCTAGCCTATGTTCCAAGTACTACAGTAGTTCAAGTAGTGGATGCTTGTCTTCGAGACCTTGATGCAATTCTTAAGGAACTGAAACATAATTTGTCTTTGGCTCTTGACAAAATGATGATATATGCGAATCAGCATAGGCGCAATATGAATTTTCAAGTTGGGGATCAAGTATATCTGAAGTTACATCCATACCGAAATCCTCAATGGCTTCCAAGAGCTTTATGAAATTGCCTCCACATTTTTACAACCCATTCCTTGTTGTTGAAAAAGCGGATGTTATGGCCTATGGATTGTCTTTACTGCCGAGAGCACAAATTTATAATATTTTTCATGTTAGTCAACTTCACTAGCACGTGAAACAACTGATTCATACCTTTCCTCTTCTTCCACTTCCTGTTGACACAAAGTTGAACATTTTGCAGCTAGAAACCATCTTTGACCGCTGTGTAGTTCACAAAGGGAAGTATCGGCCAAAACTTGAAATTTTAGTCAAATGGAAAAGGGTTGCAGTGGAGTATGCATCATGGGAGGATGCCCATGTTTCTCTCGTTCTTTTCCCACTTTCATCCTTGCAGACAAGGATTCTAGGGGGGACTTGATACGAGTATGTACATGGGAGGGTATACATTGGTGATAATGGTCTGCATGGCTAGTAGTGTTTGTAGTTTAGATTGCATGAGGTTGCTCTTAATAAAATATCAATTATTATTATTATTATTAATTTTCTACTTACTATCATTCTTATTATTATTAATTATATTATTTTTTATTTTAAATATTTTTATTGTTATTAGTATATTTATTTTTATTATTAATTTTTTATTATTAATTTTCTTCTACTTCTTCTTAATAGTAGTATTATTAATATTATTATTAGTACTATTCTTCTTCTTCTTATTATTATTATTAATAATTTTTAAAATAAAGAAAAAACGTGGGATGAAGCGAAGGATAAAAAAGTTATAAACAAATGACTTTATTTTTAAAATAGCTAAAGATAGGTTGGGATGGTTATTAGCTATTGCTTAAAGTTAACGAATATCTATTCTTAGAGTTAGGTGTTTAATATATTTTAATTTAACCAAACAAAAGAATAATTAAGTTCTAAAAATACACAGGAATAAAATACCTATTCCAGAAACCAAATATGTCATAAATTAGATAGAAGAGGGAGACTGCAAGGACTTGGACTCTTATGGGCCGATCTGGCCCATTATACGACCCCTGCATTAGAACATATATAAGGCATCTTAATCACAACCCTAGCTTAGTCCGGCCTAGGGTTTCTGTCTTCGTGTGTAGCAGCGCGCTCCCCTGTTCACTCCAGCTGCGCATATCCCTCCCCAGGTAATGTATACTCTCCAAGTTACGATCTTTTTCATTACCGTTGAAGTTTTCGAATCAGGCCAAGAGGCATTTAAAAAAAAATTCTGTTTCGTCGATCTTTTACTTGAAAAAAGTTGATGATAAATAGAAAAGATTTTGCGTTTATCTATAGTATTCTTTCGTTGGCTGCCAGTGTTGTTAAGCTCTGATGGCTCCTCAAACTGGATTAAATGTTTTGGTTTTGGGTGTTAACGATATTAAGCGTTTCAGTTTTAACAAGCTAGCGGCGGTCTAAGGTCGTTATATATTCATTGGCTTTTTTTTCTTTCATTACTCTTTGTTGACGATGCTATAAGAATCTAAGTTTGATGGTTAATGAAATAAATGCAATGGAAGGATATACTTGTTGGGATATTCCGAATTAGTGAAGTCCCCATGTTCAAGCAATTTGAAAGGGGCAACCTTCCCAATGCAGCTTTCTTACCCTTTTGAAGATGGAACAAGTCACTAATTAGCTCAGTTTGGGTTTCTTTTGTTGTTTTTTGGGGTTCTTTATCAATGGCAGTTTTGTGAGGATGTTTACTACGAAGCAGAAAATCCACAAAGATAATGACGCCGAGCCAACTGAATTTGAGGAGTCAGTGGCTCAGGTAAGAATTGTGCAACTATGTGCTGTAAATTTGAAGTAAACTGAGTGTGCAATTTGTAACGTTAACTTTTCGATCTTGGTAGGCTCTCTTTGATTTGGAAAATACCAATCAAGAGCTGAAAAGTGACCTCAAGGATCTCTACATAAATTCAGCAATGTAAGGATGTGTGATCAATGCATTTTGGATGTACTTGGATTCTTTTAGCTTACTAAACTTCCATTTTGCAGTCAGGTTGATGTCTCTGGGAACCGCAAGGCTGTTGTTATCCATGTTCCTTACAGACTGAGGAAAGCTTACCGAAAGATTCATGTTAGGCTTGTTAGAGAACTGGAGAAGAAGTTCAGCGGGAAGGTATTGAAGACTTCTTTTGTTGATTCTCATGTATTGGATGGACTTACAAATCAGAAGCAAGATGACCAATAATTATTACATATGAAAATCTTTTGGAGTATTGTGTCAATCTCAATCTCAGTTACACCAACGTCTTGTTTTCTTAAATGGATGTTAATGGAGTGGACGGTAGTCTTTCATTTAGCAATATGTGTGACATAGAATATGAACTTGTTTTCATTGTTGCCAACTTCATTAACTGCTTACATTTTTGTCACTCTTCCAGTTATAATTTATTTTTTCTCTCTTTCTATCTAGATTGTTCTGTATAGTATATGAACTCTATCTGGTATTGTTCCAGGTTTCTGCTGTCAAATAATTTCTGTGTTGATTTTGTGTGTTAGGATGTTATCTTACTTGCCACAAGGAGGATATTGAGGCCTCCAAAGAAAGGTTCTGCTGTTCAGAGGCCTCGAAGCCGCACTCTGACTTCTGTGCATGAGGCAATGCTGGAAGATGTTGTTTTGCCCGCTGAGATTGTTGGAAAGCGCATTAGATACAGAGTTGATGGTTCAAAAATTATGAAGGTAATTCAATTTTGTCTTTTTAGATAAATATGGGGTTTTCTTTCTTGAGTTAAGGTTTTTCAATGATTGTCAACTGTTTATTGCTCTGCAAAGTGGTTGCCAGTTCTTCGCCGAGAAATGGCATGGGAACTGTTCATAACCTATCATTATTTTGGAGGTTGTCCCGCATAAAGGCAATTGATATAGTAGTACTGCTGGATTCAGAATGTGTTCTATTGTTGCAGGTATTCTTGGACCCAAAGGAACGGAACAACACTGAGTACAAGTTGGAGACGTTTTCTGCAGTTTACAGGAAGCTTGCTGGAAAAGATGTTGTGTTTGAGTATCCAGTAATGGAGGCATAGAGTTTTGGTATTGTTTCACCATTTGAAATGTTTCTCAAGTACTTTATTGGCCTATTTAAATTTAGACAATTTTGAGTTGGTTGGTATTGCTGATTATCTGATTATCCTCATTGTGATGAGACGGGCCATCTTTTGCCATGGCACAATCCTTCGCTCCGAATAGTTTACTTGACCAGATTTTATTATTACTAGCGTTTGTGTTATTGATTTGTATTCATCCGCTTTAATACAAACCAGTAAGGCTCTCTTTAAGGTTACAGTTTACCGGGCGCTTGTGTGTCAACCTAGCTCGTTTGTATTTTTTGCTGACTAACGATTTATTGATTTGGGGTAACAATTCCATATTAAAAGGGCTCATGTGCCTTTCTGTAGATGGTCCTGTTTCTTTTCACTGTGATCCTCAGCCTTTTAGAAGACTATAAAATCAAATTTCCCTCGAGTTATATTATCTTCAGTTTGAGTTAAAGAAAAAGCAAAAATAATGCCTCTTGGTGTCTTCTCTAATTAAGAAAATCTCAAATTTTATTAAAATTGCATAATTATGCTTGAGATATGGTAATAAAATAAGTTTGATGCAAAAATAACATTTTTTGTGGTGTAGCAAGGAGTTTTTGTAAGAAGATTATTTATTTAAATTTACTGGCAAAAAATTCCTATTTCCCATTCATCTCTCTAGTCTTTAGTAAAAGGTTTAACCAACAACGTAGGCACTGCTCATCAAGATAACACGGTTGAATTTTCTCCGGATTTTGGAAGACAATTTGTACAAAGTCGTGAAGAGTGGTCCCGATTACAGACGCTCCAAGTACTAGTATAGCATTAGTAGGTTTAATAGGAATCGAGTTCAGCTTTAATACCAATGTTATGAATAGTTTACCGATAATTGATTTTTCGTACAATACTGTAATCAGATTGAGTTTCGGTATAGTATCATATCGGTATCAGCTAATACTGAATATTGTTTCAAATAATTTTTTAAATTTATGAAACGGTCTTCGAATTTTTTTGAAAATTACAAAATAGTCTATTATTATATTATACAGTTGTATTGTATATTTTTAACTATGTCTCCAAAAATCATAATAATAAATAATAATCACAATTTTAATTTAATT
>JANKYE010000224.1:9193976-9204379 GCA_032467995.1 Erythroxylum dillonii
TTAGTTATTTTAAAACGTTTTTGTAATCTAATGTGTGGAAATTCTTCATATAAAAAATTTACTATTCATTCTCATTGACTTCGTAAGTAATTTGTAGTTGATTGTTAAATGAAGTTAAAGGCATTATTGAAATGAAGGGGTAGATAGAGTAAGATTGAGATTAGAAAAATATGAGATACAAAATATTATTATGAGTAAAAAAGAGTTATTACACAAATATTTATTAACTAAAAGTCATATTAATTTGTAAGTTAGAACTTATAAAATTAGTATCTCACAATTTCTATTCTTGGATAACTGAAATTGTTTCTTGATATATGAAACAAAAAGACGAATGTGTATTTATAGATGAATCAAACTAATTATAGACATATAATTCAATTTAATGTTACTATTACACATTCTAATATTTACTTTTGTACTAAAAATTATTTATCTTTATCTAAATATTGTGTAAATAATTGTTAGATTTTTCTAATATAGATAATATCTAGATATTATGAATAATATCTATATTCTTCTAATAATCTCCCACTTGGAGATTTGATTGACAACTAGTCAATTTTTAGTCCACCTTGTCATTATCATATTGTTTAAATTCTTGTCAAGCCATATTAGGATTAACACCAAATAAACTTGTCACTAATGACTGCTTTTGTCATAAAATATGCTATATTGTTTTGATATAAACTTTTTGCATATCTATATTTCTTTCTTCTACTTTTTTCACGAACAAAGTAAAATTGAACTTGTATGTGCTTTATTTTGGATAAAATGTTAGGTTTCTTACTAGATGTAAGCTACTATGATTGCCGCAAAATAATTAAATATTTTATTATTTATTTTCAAGTTTTTCTAACACCAATTTTAACTGTACAATTTTTTACCGATTTATGTAACTGCTACGTATTCTACTCCTACGTTGATGTAGCTAGAACTAAGCATAACTTTGAAACCTAACTTACAACACCGTCAACAAGTGTGAACATATAACCCTTCATAGATTTATTTTTATCAAGATCACTTACATAGTCAAAGTCAACATATCTTTTGACAATAAAGTATGATTCTTCATATTCTAATGCAATGTTAGATGTCCATTTAATATATAGTAGGATCCTCTTTACAATGTTTCAATACTTTCTACTAGGGTTCACCATATAGAGATTACCCTATAACATGTGATATTGACTGCTTTTTCCTAAAAGGCCTTTTTTAGACCTATAACTCTCAACATTATTTTTGTTTTTTCTAACATTGTTCTGTTTATTGATGTTGCCACTTTTTTTGGAGTGTATGCAATAAAAACTTTACTTTTGACACCTTCTTGCGTATAAAATGCATTAAATTTATTGTTATTATATTCTCCTTTATCGCATGTCTATAAACACTTGATCTTTTTACTAAAATCAAGTTCAACAAACTTTGAAAACTTTAAACAATGAGAACATATATTCTTTCCTCTTGATAGGATTCAACCAATACCTTATAGAATAATTATCAATAGAAGAGACAAATTACTTTACTTCTCATAGGGATTGGATTAATGTCTGCCACACATCTAAAAGAACTAATTTAAGAATAACCTAACTTGTTGAATTTAATATGTTAAAATTTACATGATATGACTTATAACATAAATCTCATAAAATGATAGTGATACCTCTATGATTTCATAAAGTAAATTTTATTCCTTATTTAGATATATGTCCAAGTTTTGATATCATAATATTGAAGATATTTTACTTACTACTCAAAGTAATTAATTTTTCTACTTTTGGCAATGCCTCTCCTTTAACTTATATAAGTGTGCAACTCTCTTTTCTTATTTCATAAGTATAAATGAGCCTAGAATTATCTTTAAAATCTTGCTGACAATTTTGATTTTATACCAAGATCATTTAGTCATCCTAGAGATAATGAATTCTTTTTCAATCTCTCCATTTATCTTACCTCCTAAATAGTATAAATTATATTATCATGCATCTTCAACTTTATAGTTCTAACACCAACAACCTTTAAAGGATAATTATCAAAACTATACACATAATCTCATGATATAGGTTCACACTAATGGAACCATCCTCTTCGAGTGGTCATGTGAAAAGTAGCTCTTGATTGGAAGAATCATATATTAAGCAGTGACTTCCTACTTTTAATTCATATTGTTGCTTCACAAAATAGGCCATTATAATCATTTGAATGCTTGCAAAATTTTCTTAAAGACTACAAATTTTCATATAAAAATTCCAACAACCTTATTTTAAGTGACCTTTTTACCATAGTTTTAACATACTTCTTGATATTGATCTATCATAATTTTATCTCCCACTTAGGGTGCATTCCATCAATCTCTTTCTTAATATTTATTTGTATTGTAACAAGCATTTGAAAGATAGAGAATCACCATATTAAGAAGCATTTAACTAGGATCAAAGATGATGTAGAGCTTTGTAAGAAAGTGAGTCATAATGTCAAATGGCAAATAAAGAATTTTCTTGAAGAGTATTAGCATGAGAAAGATAGAAGAAAAAGATTGAACTACGAAATTGCTAGTGGAAGTTTTTTTGTTGAGGCTTATGATGATAATGAGGAAGTTGAAGGTTCTAGTATTCCTATCCAATAAGAAGGAAATATTACACTTGATGTTAGGGAAAACAAAAAGAAGACATATGCCTAATTTTCTTTGCATAATGAACAACTCTTGAAGCTTACCTTTTAATCTACAGTGCCTTACAATCTAGAGAAGCAGTTCATAATATAGACATGACAATGACTAGATGATGGTATGATTCAGGTATAACATTCATTGTTGCCAATCTTATTTTTATCTACATTTGGTGGATGCTATTACCTCTTATGGTCCAGGATACAAATCTCTTTTAATAGATGACTACAGAGGTAAACTTCTGAGAAATTATGTTTATGAAAGTAAAAGTTATTTGGATGAAAGAAGAATGACATGGGCTACTTATGGGTGTTCAATCATGTATGATGGTTGGACAAATAGAAGACATAAACCTATTACTATTTTTTATTTTGTAAAGGGGACAACATTTTTTAAGTCTAATAATGCATTTGATCTTGTTAGGAATGTTGATACAATATTTGAAATATTTGATGAATTATGAATAAAATTGGGCCAAAACAATATTTTTCAATTCACACTTGAAAATGATTTTTCTTATAAAGCAGTTAGAAGAAGATTGCAAAGTAAGTATAATTCTTTTTATTGGACTCCTTATGTTGGGCATTACATTGAATTAATGTTGGAAAATATAAGGATTGCTAGGTATTTTCATATCATTTATAAGACTATACAAAAAGAAAAAAAAAGGTGACCAAGTTCATCTACAATCAAATATGGGTCTTGAATTTAATGAGAAAGGATTTCACCAATGGTAGAAATTTGTGTCGTTCTACTATTAAAAGATTTGCAACTAGTTTCATATCACTTCAGTGTTTTATTATAATGAAGAAAAAGTTGAGATAAATGTTTACAAGTGATAAATAGGTTGCAACTTTGCATGTTAGGTCTAATGCTCGATTCGAGGTTTCTAGAATTATACTTGAAGGTAATGAATTTTAGTCCTAATTTCAATTTGTCATCCAAATTTTGTGAGCCTTTGGTGAGGGTACTTTATCTGACTGATAGTGATGAGAAGATAATAATAGGTTATTTTTATAATTTCATGGAGCAAGCGAAGGAAGCAATCAAAACCAATATGAAAAATAAGTCTTCTTTGTATACACCTTATCTTGCAATCATCAATTGGGATAGGAAAGACAACTTTACTCTCTATTGTTTACAATTGGGGCATTTTTTAATCCTAGTTTCTATTTTAGACCAAGTTTTACAAAGAAAGCTAAAGTTAACAAAATAATGCTATCAACTATTATAACAATTGCTGCCCATGAGATAATACAAGATATCCTAAGTTCACAAAAAAAGATTTGTAAGGATTCTTTTGGTGATTTTAGGATACCAATTGTTATTCGTTAAAAAGAAAAACTCAACCTAATTTTTTCACTTTTGTTAATTGTTGAAAATTAATCATCATTTTATTTTGTTTATAATGCTACTTTTGTTATCTTACGACTTATAATTGCTTAGTGGGACCAATTCAGAAGTGGTGTTCTAGAATTGCAATTCATCTATTCTAAGAAAAGGAATATATTGGAGCACAAAAGATTGAACGACTTGATCTTTTTTCGATACATTTAAAGCTTCGAGAAATGAATGTTGTTATCATTATTAAGTTAGATATAATTTCTTGTGATTTCTTAAAAATTTAATTTAATTTTTACTAAGACTTTTAATAGAACAAGTAATTTTGTAGATCTAATTTACCTTAATCATAACGATCTTTTGACAAATTTGGTTTATGAGAAACTGGGTTTGATATATGAGGGTGACTTGGAAGATAATCTTGGATGGAAAAGCATTGACATATTATTTGGTGCAATGAATTTGAATGATAGTGATGATGAGACTCCTTTCAATGATGAGGATTTTTTACCAAATGAGAATTGTGGTCAATGTGATTTGAGCGAGTATTCGATTAAATGAAGTTCTAGGTTTTTGTTTCTCCTCTTCTTTTAATTTCATTTATATTTGTTGTATGTGTTAAATTTTATATCTGCAATACAATTATAAATATTTTTGTTTCATGTTTCACTTCTAATTAATTCTTTGGCACGAACTATTATTGTAAATTGTAATAGTTAGAGAGTCATGAATATTTTTTTTATTTGATATTTGATATAACTATTATTTATTATATGATGAAACTGTAATATTTTAAGTACTTTATATTGTTATTAATTTTATATTTATATGATGAATAAATAAACTTTTTCTTATTAATTATGGTTATTATTTATATGTGAAATATGCGAAAATTAATATTAATAAAAATAAATAGACTGTTGTTATTTTAAATTTTTATTATTATAATTTTTAGAGACATGATTGATGTAGAATTATATATTATATAGTACAACATATTGAGAGACTATTTTGCAATTTAAAAAAAATTCAGAGATTGCTTTATAAATTTAAAAAATTATCTAAAACAGTACCTGATATTAATTGATACCTATACAATTTTAAAAAAAATTCCTACCTTTAAAAATCTCGGCCCTTCCTTAAAGTTGAGTCTGGCTCCGTCCCTGCAGACAGTCAACAGTTTCTTAATATCATCAGATAATTTCATATGAACTAAGATCTCATAATTCGAAAGCTCACGTTACAAATACTCCAAGTTACACGTAATAGCAAATTACTCCGGCACAAAAAAAGTCTAATATTTCAAAAGAAATATATCTCAATAACAAACCTAAAAGAAAGATGTATTTGATATCTCCCTGTTAGAAAGACCGACAATCGACAATCTCATGTCCGTATGAATATGATTTCACATCACCACCAATTTCTTATCACGCTTTAGTCTTTATGAAAGCATCCAAAATGAGATTTCTAAAAAGGAAATGGTCCCAAACATTACCATGCCGAGGCAATAAGAGTCACGACATAATGGGCTAGACATGGCTATTTTCAGATTGCTTCAACTTTTCCCCGTACTTTTACCCGGGACGAAAGGAACTGTTTGAAATTTCTCCTTTTGCAGGTACCAACTTTCCAGTAAAGTTTACTTAGATCATCGCATCCAAACTTGGCGACATTGAAAAAGAAGTGTTGATGGATGCTATTATATTTTGCTATTTTCAAATTGATATAGGATAGATACGTCAACTTCTTTGCAGGTATTAAATACCGGTAGATGTATCCGTAAGATCGGTTGGAAGAATGGTACCCAAGATATTGGTGATTTCCAAGTCATGATCACAGTTCTTCTACTCCAACTACCGACTACAACTTGTATAATTTATAACAAAAATATATTATTTTGTTTAAAATTCTTGATGAAGGGCTTGATCTTTTTCAGGAAGTTTGGAATAATGTTTATGCTTTCAAGACTATAGGAAATGAAGTTATTGTCGAAAATCAAACATGATCGAAACACGGGCGCAACGAAAAAAAAGAAATTTACAGTTTCTGATTGGATCTCAAATAAAAAACACAAATTGCTAAGTAGGAAATCATGCCTAATTCGCATTTTCTGTTGAAATCTTTTGACAAAATTTTCACCATGTCAATTACGAGTTGTTCAATCGTTCGGCCTCTAACAATATCTACAAAGCAACTTCTCAATACTTTAGGAAGAAAATAAGAGTATTGTTCCTTTTTCTTTTCTTCCTATTAATAGAAAAACTATTAGGATTTTGTAATTTTTATTAAAATTAAATTTATTAATTATAATTACAGCCATACTGAATTATAATTAATATAATTTTAATAAAATCAAATATCTCATATTTGATTTTTAAAAATTTTTAAACTTTATAATTAAGTCCAATTTAATTAAAATTGATTTTTTCTTCACAAGTTGCTCTTTGAAGTGTGACTCATTAAGTTCCTAATATATTGACTATGATTATAAATCATAATTCTAATTCACAATTAGAATCAGATAAATTAAAACTTCTTATAATTTATCTTTAATTCTTCGATTAAACAATTTATAATTATAGATCAATATTGACGTCTAACAACGTATCATGATCACTCAAATATCAGAAATGTCAAAGTGGTTTGATTTAACATGTCTATGCATAGTTATGATGTATAATTTAATCTTTTCATCATCTAATATTCCAGTTAGACAGAGTATGGATATAGTGTATGTCTACTATTTTTAGTCCAACCATGTTCGTTCTTGCTAATTAGTAATTGATTTAATTGAAATTTGAAAATATCTTTTTCAAATGTTAATTCACTCTGGTCAGAGAATTCTACAAATCATTACGAATCAATAACAATAGAATGTTCTCTCTAGTTATTTTAGAGTGATAAAGTATTTATTAACTTACCCAACTATCTCCGTAGTTCATATTGTATCTAAGTACTACCGACTGAATCATCCTAGGACGGTTCATAAATAGCATCAAAACACAGTAATTTCCATACAAAATACCTTGGTAATCTCAAGTCTAAGGATCAATTATAAAACTATCATTATAAGGAAATTCATAAACATATATGTAATAGTCCATTTGGGATTCTTATTGTTGGGTTAGTTCTACGACTTATTCCCTAATAATCACTGACACTTTAGTTTAAGTATCTTCATACTTTAATTTATAAAATCAATTACTTTCTTCATAAGAAAGAAACACAATATATGATAGTTTTACCATTTCAATAATATCTCGTCTTGATGAAACTGCAACTAGGAACATTTAGGAATAATACGTAAATGTAAATTGAATCCCACAATTATAATCTCATCATAATTTCAATTACACAATAATTATTTTAGGGATTTTATCTTCAATACTAAAGCATCAATGTAATTGACTTACTACACAAAGATAAAGAATGCCTTTTCATTAATAAATAATAGTGTCATACATCAAATTGCATCAAAATGATTGACTATAAGGGCATAAACTAACAGTTATTTAGATGTTTTCTCCCTAAAACTTGATCTTTATGAAGTTTAGATCCAAGAACTATTCTTCTGTCCTATGCTTTTATAGTTTTGCCTTTTATTATACCAATATCATTTCTTAGGGGGGAAAAGTTTGGATATGTGTTCTCTTCAAAACTATGATTTTGAAGGAGAAAAAAGACACTTTTGACGTGTTTTTTTAGGTAAACTTCTTACTTTGACATTATTTGAGCTTCGATCTATATATTATTTATTTATTGATTATATATCTACTAATTATTTGAGTTTCACTAAAGACATAAACCTTATTTCAAATTAATTTCATAAAATTTTTCAGTATGATGACTAAACAATTAATTGCATTTAATCACACACATTTAAGGTATTTTTATTTACATTACTTTTACTAAAATCAACTATTCCAAATTCAGCCACATCAATTGCAAAACTTGACCAATAATTATTTTATAATTTAGAAACTTAGAGACAAATCAGGGACATGCAAAATTATTTTATAAATTGGTTAATATGTGTTAGAAATAATTTCTTTAAGTGATACATATGTTAAAAGATAATTAAGTGATTTAGTAATTTAATAAATAGGTCTTTGGACCTTTGGCCTATTATGATAGAGAGTTTTAAAATTGACTTATGGTTATCAGTTTATTAAGGGGATTAGAGTTCTATCTCTGCCTAATAATATAAGTTTTTGTTTTCTCACAAACACCATCATGAAAGAAAGTGAGAAAGAAAAGAGAGACAGATGGGAAAAAAGAGATTATTAAGGATTGTTTCCATGTAACTGAGCTATGGACAACGGTTAGTATTCATAAACTTTGTTTTTGTATTAGAATAAAATTATGATCATGATTGAATATTTGTGAGTTTCATAAATTTCTAGATCTTGTTATATTTATGAAAATTATGCTTACATATGGTATGTGAGCATAGTTATAAGACATTCATAGCTTTAATGTAGATTTCTCATGATTAAGAGATCTTTATGATTCTTGGTCTAAAATTTTAGAAAATCCTAATTTTTTGTTTTTACATGGATTTGATGATTTGAAGGATTAACTCATATTTGTACGAAATTAAAAAAAGAATTGAAAAATCGTTGGGATTAAAGTCCCAGCATTGGTGATGTGGTCAACGCCAGGAGCTAGGCATTCAGCCAGTGTCCCAATGCCAGGTGTTGGGAAATTTCAACGACCTAGGGCTGAATAAAATTCCCAAAACATGCACTAGAGAAAGTTGCCATGTGTTAGAATTTTCCAATGCCGCTAGCAATTATCTTTTTAATTTTTTAATTCCAAATATTATGTTTTAAGTTTTAATTACTTATAATTTGATGTGAATTAATTGTAATTTTATGGGTAAATTGAAATTCATTGTTATAGAATATTTTTGAAATCGTCCAAAGGTGATTTGTTTACTTTTATAGTTAATAAAAATGAATGTAGGTAATACCTATACACAATTAGTTTTTTTAGATATTCAAAGATAATAAATATTTCTAATTGATGTATGTGTGATTACCAAATTATGTACACATTAGCAACACTATGTATTATATGGTATATTAATGGATTGCCCAAAGGTAAACACTAGTATACAATTTATGAAAATCATTATACGTTGTATTGTATTGTATTTTAATGGATTGCTCGAAGGTGAACATTAATATGCAATTTATGAAGTTTTTGAATCTGTGTAGTATATTGTTGTATGACTTAAAGCATTAATATTAAGTTAATTTTCCTGTAGCAACTATTTTCATGCATCTAAATCTCTTATCTTTTACAATGTTTAATGGATTGAACTTCTCTTAATGAAGTGAAAAATGTAGTTTTGTCTTGGAGTTTTGGACTTGAATTTGACACTTATAATTGAGAAAATAAATGCTCTAAATGTTTTGAGCACTAATGAGGAGAAAATCTATTTTAAAAATTAGGAAAGATCAAACAAATTGAGTTTGATGCATATGAAGATGACAATTGCTGGTAATATTAAGTTTGTTCTTCCTCGGATTGCTGACAAGTCTCTTGCTCAAACTCATATAGGTAAATTGACCACCATAAAATTTGATAGATCACGTACTATGCATAAACACGTCATTGAAATGACAAACATTGTAGTAAGACTTAAGTTCTTATGAATGGAAGTAGATTAAAGCTTCTTTACGTAGTTCATCTTGAACTCATTACCTTCTGAGTATGGTCCCTTCTAAATGAACTATGATACCATAAAGGACAAATGGAATATGGATGAGTTACACACTATGCTCGGTTAGGAAGAGACTAGAATCAAGAATCAATGATGTCACTCCATTAATTATGTTAAGAATCAAGGAGCTAGTAAGAAAGGTGGAAAAAAGCATGAGAAGAAAGTGAAGAGACCTTGAAAGTTAATAAGGAATTCTATCATATCCACTATAAGGAACATGATGAATGCATATGCCATTTCTATAAAAAAGATTGGGCATTTCTAAAGGAATGTTCTCAACATAAGGAATGGTTTAAGAAGAAAGGAAAGCATAGTGCTTATGTTATTTTGAAACAAACCTGGGAGAAGTTCCTTTTAATACTTGGTAGATTGATTCTAGTTGTATTACTTATGTTTTTAATACCTCACAGGGACTCATGGTGACTCAAGCCACAAGATCAAATGAAAGATTTATCTATATGGGCAACGAAATGAGAGTTTCAATAGAAGTTATTAGGACTTATCACTTAATCCTAGATATTGGATATCATTTGGAATTATGTGAAAAAATTTTATATACTTAGTATATCTAGGAATTCAGTTTCTTTATCCAAACTTGATAGATCTGGACACTCATTTAAATTTGGTAGTGGTAGTTTCAGTTTGTATAATGTAAATTTTCTT
>JANKYE010000224.1:9244540-9254601 GCA_032467995.1 Erythroxylum dillonii
AAAATTAAATATCTAAATTTTAATTTCTTATAAGAATATTCAACGAAATACTAAGATATATAATATTCATATCCTTATATATTTTTTAAAATCATGTCTTTTTAAGTTATTTTACACGTAAACAGTTAATACTAAAGATCTAATTTTACCTAACGTCTTTAACAAACAGCTAATGCATTCCGCTGGTCAAATCAATTGAAAGAATCAGCTATCGGCTAATAGAATCAACTAGCATCTAATGCAAGAAACAATTTGCCAAACAGGGCTTAATCTTTGTATATAGTTATATCCAATCGCCGTCATGCCGTTGTCGTCGTTCATTTTTAAATTACATTAACCTAAAACACCTGAATGGTTGAAAGATTCTTCCTTATCCCCTGCAACTCTACGTATATCTGGAAGGCTTCAATTTTCAAAATAATTAATACAAACATTTATTAATAACAAATTTTTAATGGTAAAAATAAAATCAAAGAATGTATACCTATTCCAATTCGTTTGGAATAAGGTGATGAAATGTTCTTTACAATCGCTTAGGGAATCGTATACGAATACGATCCAAATATATACACTCCGCGTGCCTCATTTTTGTCCTTACTAGTCATGAACAATTATGCACGTGCCTTCAAGTGAAAAATTATTATCCTCCGCCGGCGACTCACGTTCTCCGCCCATCTCGTGATGAAAGCGACGATGAAGAAGAAGTTGACGAAACACTCCCTGCACCCCCCGTGGCGTTAAGCAAATCAGATAAGTAATTTTGTAAATCCTCCGGGGCAAATCGGACAATTAAATCACTTCCCATCTCTCTCCTTAACACTAATCTGTACTTCTCATAAAATTCCCGGTACACCGGAACAATCTTTCTGGCCACCGAAATCTTAATTTCGTCTCGAAGCTTCGAGTCTTTAACAACCCACGAACTCTGCTTTTTGTATGCCTCTTCAAAAGCGGTGTTGAATCTGATGAAACTGCCTTTAGCTTCGTTCACGGGAATCGCCGCGGCCGCATTCTGCGGAAGCGCCTCCATAACTCGACTCCAACCCATGCGTTCGTAGTTCGCTGCGTACCGTCTCACCTTCGCGATGTGTTTGGTCACCCACTCATCGCCGAGAAGAAATTTTAAGCTCGACGTGCGCACCTTGTTAACAACATACTGTAGATTGTTGGCGAGAAACAGATACGAGAGAGCCACGTCGTTGTAAAGCTGGGCTTTGCCGTCGAGCTTACAGAGGAGAACGAGGATAAGCCAAGCGAATCTCGCGGAGAACGCCGACATGAAGTTATCGTCGCTCTCGGGACTTCCGAAATACGAATCTGGTAACGGAGACGGCACATTTAATGGCCAGTCGGCGACGATGTCCGTTAGTGGCCCGTTGTAGTCGGCGAGAAAAGCAGTGTAGTTCATTACGTAGCGAGTGAGTGGGTGGATTCCGCCGCCGGGAACAGATTTCGAGTTGTCTTTGGAAATTGCTGTCTCGAAGTCCGTGAGCATTATACGGACGGACTCTCCGAGTTTAACAATGGAATTGCCTACTTGTGTTCGGATAGCAGAGCTTGATTGGAAGCTGAAGATGGCCTCTATCTCAGGCCGGAGGTCGGAGATGCTCTCGTAGAGGTCGAGAGTTCTGAACATTTTCTCGGGCGCTTTTTTGCTCTTGGAGACATTTTCCGGGAATCCAAACAGCGTTGAGGCCGCTTCTCTAGTGATGTCCATAAAGCAGGATTCTGTGACGGAGAGAGAAGCGGAGAAGACGTGGTCGCAAAGAATTCTCTCTCCGTAAAACAGCGTCTTGACGGCGATTTTTACGGCGTAAAGCCACTGCTTGATTTTCAACTCAAGAGCTTCCCACTCCATCTTTTGAATCTGCGAGAGAGTGAGTCTCTCGACACCAAGATGGTACAGAGCTTCGTCCACTATAGACTTTCGAATTATCTTATATATCTTGACACACTCAATCCCATAACCCGACCCAATCATGCAGTCAGCGATGGACTTCAAATCCGACATCGCCACCATGGAAGCTCTCTCCACTTCCGACACCTCGTCTCCCAGTCTGGTGGAGGAAGAATCATCCTCGGAATCCTCTTCAAAATCAGACACGCTTGACCTCGACTCCCTCGAAGAGCGGCTAGAAACGGACTCGGCGTCGAGAAGCTGCCTGCTGGACTTGAGGATCCGGTAAAACTCCTTCTCCAGTCTCTTCATAGCAGTTTGCATGAGTCTCTGTCCTTGCACAAGCTTCTCCGAGGTGGGGTTCTCGGAGATGTAGTACTTCATAACAGACTGCAGTTGATTAATAGAGTTCAGGTACTGTTTAGACTCGGGACGGTTCTGGGCGGAGAAAAGAGAGGATATATTACAATAACTAGATGATTCTGACGAGTCCCATTTAGAAATGAGAAATTGGGCAGTCTCCAATTTCTCGTCCATTAATGTTTCGGAGAAGGTGTGACGAGGCGGCGGGGATGGCGGAGGAGAGGTTGCTGGGGATTGCTTAAAGAAAATGGTTCTCATTCCCTTCGGCATATGTAAACACACGGTGTTAAGGGCAGACAGTTGAAGACGGATGTTATATTTATAGGTATGATGTAACCAAAAGCGTTACTTTACAAGGTTGCAGTAAGAGCACAACCAATAAGTTGAAGAGAAGTTTTAGAGAGTGGAAATGTTGGTGGCTGGAATTCTACAAGTTGCCGAGAGAGGGCTGAGGGGTATTAATAGAGTTGGGTAATGTTTGGGTATTTGGTTTTGACTCTTCAGAATTTGACTTTGCGTAGGAAGGTCTACGCGTTTGCTTTGCTACGTTCGGTTTTTGGGTGCCTTGGTTGGGTTGAAACTAAGGGAAGTGGAGAAACCGAGAAAGTTCACTCTGAAGTTGCCGTCCAAATACTCCAAACCAAGGCTTAGGCTCCTCGTTTTGTTCATTGAACCGAAACTTCCGCTTGTAATTTTGCTCTTGGCCTTGGGGGTGTTACTGTTAGGTAGCAAACCAAGTCAATCTATTTTAGCTGTCGGTCTTCACTTAAACATTAACCCAATTTTCGTAATATTTTAAGGCAGAGTCAGTATAGAAACTAACTGCTCAATTACAGTAAACATTGTCGTCCACCTCAAAGCCAACTCATTTCAAACTTCTCTTTGGGCGAAACCGCCTCTTTCGGAATTACTTTGCAGTTTTTCTAGAAGTTAGCGTCCTTAAAAAAAACAAATAAAATGTGAAAACAATATAGTATTTGGATAATTACACACTTCATCAAATTAATTATTAATATTTTAATAGTGATGAAGATGAAAAATGCTCTATTAGAGGTGCAAATTTACAAAAAAAAAAATAAAAGGTCAAAATTGTAGTAGTAAAAGACAAGTCGGCAATGACTAATAAAAGAAAAGTTAGAGGTGACTAATATTGTAATAAATTAAGGAGATAAGGTTTAAATAATTTACACTAATATTGTAATAAATTAAGGAGATAAGGTTTAAATAATTTACACGTGTTGAGAAGAGATATTTTAATATTTTAATAAGAATATACGAGAAGATTGAACTTGGAAATTATAAAAGAAGAAAAGGAAGACTTAAAAAAATTTATAAAAATGTGATCAGATATGATATGGTCCTATTAAAACTTACCAAGGACTTGACCATTAATAAAAACTTTGGTGAAGTAAAATTCAGGTAAAAAATTTTACATATCTCTTTTTATAAGATTGAGGTAAAGAATTTTACATAAAAAAATTCTTTCTTTTTTTTTAAAAACATTTTTTGTAAATTTTTTGAAGGTTTTCTTTTAGCATTTTGTTTGTTGTATTTTGTATTTATTCTAAAAATTTTATTTGTAGTAATTGTCTCATTAAATATTTTATTTTATTTTTAATTGTGAGTTTGTTTTGCTTAGTTACTTATTTTATTTCTTTCTTTCTTATTTATTTATAAATTTAATTTGATTTTTATTTTTATTTTTTATCTTTATCTTTATATTTTATCTTTATTTTTTACTTTTAGTTTTACTTCACTTTATTTATGTAGTTATTTGTTTATGCATTTGGCTAGGTTATTTTCTTTTTTCATTCATTTTTGAAAATCTTTCTTTCTTTTTTTCTTTTGAGTCTATTAAATAGTTTTTTTATTAGTTATAAATAAGATTGCATACTATTGAACCTCTTAAGACTTTATTGATCGGAAAAATTTCTACGGGAATATTGTTGTTGTTGGTTATTTAAATAATTTTTTTTTTAACTTTTTCCTATTAATTTAAAGTTTAAAATTAACATAATTATGAGTCTTATATCCAAATGCTTCTTATTAATTATAAATTAAACTTATTAAACCTGGCGAGAGAATAATTAAACAATGTATGTTACTAAGACATTACCAGTAACCAGTGCTTGGGTCAATAGTTAGTGATCTTCAAGGATAAGTTGAAATAAATTAATTTAACCCGTTATATAAGTGAGTAACATATCCGACTTCCATCACTTTTTTTTTTTTTTCCGCACGAGCTGTTTTAGGAGAGTTTTACTTATAGAAAGGTACCTTTAAGTTATTCATATTAAAATTAGTTCCCGCTCAAATCGAATAAATTCTTTATAAAAAATAAAGCTATAATCACAAATTTTAACACAATTGTATATACGAGTACGGTTCAAACACTTTTTTTTTAATACAATTTTAAGCGTAAAAGATTGCACGCCTTAAATGGTCCCTAACTTACCTCCGGATGGACCACTACATCTTGAATTGGTAAAATTAATTAACAAAAAATTGACACATAATATCAAGAATTAAGGTGAAAACGTTTATTTTCAGGTTTAATTCTAAACGCAAAATTGAATTTAACAATTCCGCAGGATGGTTTTGCTTTTGGACGGCCGGCTTGAATTGATTGGTGATTGTTGACTTTGTATATAAGTGTAGGCCCATGCCCAATCTTGTTGGATGACATGGAAAGCTAGGGTTGCGACATATTTTGTTTCTTATTATGAAAAGCTTAACGGCTTGCAAAAGTCGCATCGCACGCCCACCAACTTATCCTTATCATCTATCGTATGTACTAAGACTATTCCAATTTTGACTCAAAGATGTTGATTATTGACTACTACATCATCCTTCTGCAAAAACTGATTAGTCAAATGGGATGGAAGATTCATAACATACGATCGAGCACGTGACAAATTTTAATAGAATTATTGCGTAGCTTTGAGAGTTAACTAGTTATATGAAAATATAAGTTATTTGAGAGAATAAGTAAATCGCGTGATTGTCTTTTAGTTTTATCCTAAAAACTACCAACTATTGCATGTAATGTAGCTGACCAAGGTCATGGAAGCGGAAGCATCGACTCAAGTTTGATTTTGTCCTTTCTATTATTGGTTTTCAATTTCACATGCAGATGCAGGTATTTTTGTTTTGACATTTCCTCATCATGTTTTGCCTTCTATGTTTGTTTACGCTGTACAGATTATGGGAAGGCTAGTCTAATCTTTTCCTTTTTAAGAAAAAATGTAAATTCTGCTTTGTTTAGATGAAACAAACCATACGTTTTTCATGAAACGATGTGCTATGTATTTCCTAAATCTCAAATCGAATCCAACAAAACCGCGTAATGCATTAATGCGTTTCCAGAAATCATATTTATGTCCAAAGATGTTGGGGGCCAAAAGAAGCGAATATATCGGCTCGTCTTCCTTTTCAGACAGACAAATCAAAACACGAATGCAACAGTTGAAATATAAGCTTCCATGCTTACCTTCGAGCTTTTCCTGAAATTAGAAGATTCTTCCAAGCGTGAAATCAACTTCAATTAAAGTTAACGCGTGGCTCCGATTGTTTTGGCTGTTAGTAATAGAAACGTTGAGAACTTTACGACACCAACTTCAACCTCTTTCCTTTTGTATGTGGGGGATTCTTTAAACTTTTTTGAGTATGACAATCATGTCATGTCTTGCTTCTGGATATAGCTAGCTGGCTACCTCTATGAAGTGAGTTTCACTGTTAAATAAAGCAGTTACATATAATATATAGACCACAGACAATTAACTGCCAACTGTTTCAAAAAAAGATATTTGATACAAGGGAAAAAAAATAAACTTCGGGTGTCCGGCAGTCAGGCTGAGAAACGGGGACAAGGGAATAAGGAAGTAAGAGCCTATGTACTTTGAACAAGTCAGTGTTACCTGCTTTCGTCTTACCTGGTTATAGTTCTCAGACGATTCTATGGACTTACATGTTAACAGCTGGTTACCTCGATGCATTCATTATAAATGACTAATATATATATATATATTAGCAGTTAAAGGGTAATTTCAAAACATTGGACTACATGTGACAATCATCATTTAACATTAAAATATCATCTTGAGAATATCAAATACTCTTTAAGAATATCAAGTTCAACTCGATATAAAAGCCCAACACAATTTCAGTATAATAACGGCATATTATCTTTTTACATTAAAGGGACAAGGGTGTGTCCAATTTCAAAGACAAGAGTCTGTTACTACGCGTGAGGCATTGTGAGACACGCATTCCAGTTCCAGTAGATCGAAGAATCTGAACATATGACTTTTGTTGTTCGACCCTCGTCAAGAAAATATGCACGAAAGCAACATTTGGCAATTGCAGTACATCATAAAACTAACTACTAATGTGACGTGTTACTGGGACCAACATCAAGTTTTTAAGTTGTATATTTAAAAAAATTTCTTGACTTGGGTCAATTCGGGTGATCGTTACTCTCCCATCTTACAAATGGTGAGAGGAGAAAATTTGGGAGGTTGAGCCGTTGAGATATAGCCTAGTGTCTAACATCTCTTTAACACCACAGGTTAGATGGAATGAGAACGGATTTACAATCTCTCACGGATATGTTTTGGTCTGCATGTTCGCTTTCTTGAAAACGACTTGCCGTGTTATCTCTATCATTATCATCGTTGTCAACACACCAGCTTTCCATTAACATCGGGCATCAAAGATCAAATTCACCATGTGAAAAGACCAGAGCGTGTGTAAGTGAAGTGAAATCGACGCTAATGAAGAAGTCTGTGCTTTTGCTTACCTGGTTTCAGACATACGCGTACCAAGGCCACTTGTTTTGGAACTCTAATTGGTAATTACTGATCACCACCACTAAGGTTTACAAAATTTGCTTTTCTATACAAGACGGACGGAGTTTCTTTAAAATTGAGGAAGTGAATAAATTGAAATTTACGAAATGGTCCCAAATACTACAAAGTTAAACCCCGTATAAATGCAACCCAAGAAGTCATCTCAACTACAGTATAAAAAAGAACATAATCATCTGTGACATTAAATGGAAGGAGCATGGGAACGCAAACACGCAAGTCTCCAAACAACCAACTAAAGCCATCCTTTCGTGTTAACGTTTGACAAGATTTTGTCGTTAGCTTTGATTGTTACCTTACAGCACTATATTAAAATGGCATTTCATGTCGTTTAACACCGAAAACAGAGCATATAGGCATGCATCAGAAATTGGTTTCCTCGTTCAAACCAAAGAAAGTTGTATTGATAATTATCTTCGGGGTCATCATATAATACTATAATAGGTTTGGTAAAGCATGGATACATTTTATCAAAAGCAGAAAAGATCAACAAATTACAATCAAATATATTGGAGGGCTGAAAATAGTTTGCAATGCTTTATTCATGGGCATTGACGTTAAATCGGTTAGTGCATTGTTTGTAGACTGGATTAGGAACTGTTTTTCCAATCTTTGATGCAAAGAAATTTCATCTGTAAGAAGAATGGTACTGAGTGGCGATGTGGGCTTGCTATTCTTGTTCACTCCACTTCTCGCTCGATTTTGTTTCCATCAACCAGTCCGAGGCTTCAGTAGGCCTTTTCTTTAGGCTTCTTTCCTTCTACAAACATCAGCCCAATGTTTACTTTTTTTATATCTTTAGCCCAAATGCAATGTACGAAGAAAATACATCAAATGGAGTTTTTTTGAGAAAGAGTAAAAGGAATTATTTGATTTTAATATTAGATCCATTTTCGACAATAAATTTAATATTTCTTTATGAAATGTGTAGCTGTATTTGTCAAAGTTACAAGTGACGAAGCATCAAAACAACTATTTCAAACAAATTTTACGAATAAACTTTACATTTCAAAGTTCTATTTTGAATAAAGTTTATATTTTAGAGTTTTATTTCGAGTAAATTTCATGTTAGGGTATTATTTTTTATTACAAATAGCTATACAATGGTACAACTTGTTAACTTCCATTATTTTTCATTATTTTATCAATAAATTTGATTTCTTTTATTTTTTAAATATTGAATTAAATTTGGTGTATTTTTTAGTTATTATATTAAAATAGACTGCTTTTCTACTGCATCAGGTGGTATCTAAGCTTTAAAACTCAAGATTTGTTCTTATGATAATAGCTAACAATACCACGAATAAAGTTTATAGGCTAATTAAAGTTTTGAGAGTAATTGAAGAAAATAGGGAGCTAATTTGTAATATAATTGACAACTAGCAAAGATAAATGATCAATTGCAAGTGTTGTTGTGAGCAGATAATAATAGGAGAATTTAGAATCAAGTTGATAGGGAAGATTGCCCTACAAGATGTACTCGAATTTGAAATCCTACACTATGGGATTATAACAATAGTTCTAGTGATGAGGAAATTCGTTTTTCAGTTTTTTCTTTTTTTGTATATTTGATTACATAAAAGTGGCATACATAAAGCTAACTATGAAAAACGGGTAAAAAAATATACCAAAAAGAGCAAAAAAACGAGTCCTGGGGTCACCGAAAATCGCCCTCCCTCATGGAGGGCGATGCACCGTCTATCACATGCATCGCACGCGCTTAACGATGCTACAGTGCCGAGGGGAGAGGCGGTACGAATGGAGCGTGCGTTGCAGGCATCAATCGAGTGCCGCCAAGTGGCTCCACGCACATTGCGTTGCACACGCCTCACGCAGTGCACTCTCTCACCAGCACGGAACAGCTAGTGCGTGCTTCGCACGTACCCGCATCGATTCCAACACGTGGAAGGTAGGGATTTGGACACGTGGTGGTGTGTGTAACGCACGCACATTACAGTAAACATGCGTGTGAGCGTGGGGAGGGGGGCGTTTGTACTCTGATCGCTTTTATGTGGGGTCTAATTACGTATATTATGTATTCAACCTAAAGGTGTTTCATAATATGTGTGGTCGGATTCTCAATATAGATACTGCTTTAATGCTTTAAATTTTTATCTTACATTTATACTGATCTTTACATTGTCTAGATTATTTTACAATCACCTTTTTTGTAAACAACAATACTGTCACAATTGAGACCTTAAATGATTTCAATTTCAAGAAATGAAAGAAGGATGTGGAGTTTGCACTGGAGATGGCTGACGTCAGTATGATGATGCACATTAAGAGACCTTTTCCACTTACAGATATCAGCTTAGAAGCTGATAAAGCAGCTAGGACAGTCTGGGAGCGGTCAAATACCTTTCTACCAAGCCCCTCACCTTACTCTTCTTAATGTCTCTCAACCTCTTCGTCATAACCCATTTCACTCCCTTTGGCACATTTCTGATCTCCAACCACTCATCCAAAACACATATTAAAGAAAAATACTTAGGAAGAAGGAAATATAGAACTCATATTAGCCAACATAGTAACTCTTGTCTTCATGTTAAAAATAAGTGTAATGTAACACCCCACTCCCGCAAGACCCGAACTCGACATCGATGGTGATGTCCGAGTCTATGCCCCTCGAGAGTGGCATGCTATTGCACTCAATTAGTCAAAACTCGATATAATTTTTTTTGAAACCACGATCACACACACAATATGCCAAAATCAAAAATCAATTTGAGCAGCCCACTTTCATTCATAAACATCTTCAATCACACAATGTAATCAATAGAATTTCAATAGCCCATTTGGGGCCCACTATAATTACAAAACACTATTTTACAGAAATTACAGAATACAAATTTACATAAAATAATAAAATACTGAATGCAGACGCAACTGATCCCGACCTCTATCTTTCACTTGCATGCAGTAGGCATACTCCC
>JANKYE010000224.1:9298223-9308468 GCA_032467995.1 Erythroxylum dillonii
CAATAATTAAATTTTAATTTTTTTGAATATTAACTATTTTCTCAAGAATTATATCTAAAATGTACAAATTAATGTGATTTTTATTTAATTAATCATTATATCTAAATTGTTTAGCTAGTTCCCTAAATCAATTAATCTTACACTAAATTAAAAGGATTCATTGGTAATATAAAAGTTAAAGTTAAGGATTATTTTTGTGTGCGTGTGTGTGTTTATTCTTTATGGTTTATGGAAAATTAAAAAAATGATAGTTAAAGAAAATTACATTTGTAATATTTGATTTAAAAAGTTAGAAAGTTGTGAATTTATGGTTAAATTGTGTAATCATACATAATGAGTTATACTTGTAAGTTTATGGTTAAAATGTTGAATTAAGTAATCACATAAAAATAGGTATGGTTATGGTTATGGTTGAATTCTGTAATTACACTATATGAGTTATAGTTATGGTTGAATTATGTAATCATCCAAAATAGGTTATAGTTATGAGTTATGTTTGAATTATGTAATTATACAAAATAGATTATAATTGTGAGTTTATAGTTGAATTATGTAATCACAAAAAATAAGTTATACTTGTGAAATTGCAAAAATCATTTATATAAGTTAGTGAAGTTCACATGCATTTCTATATCATATGAACGTTGAGAAGGTGTTGTTGTTGTATTTCTTCTTGTTATTTTACATAATTTATTCCAAAATTTTCATATCATCAATAGTTGGCAATGATGATTCTCAAACTATTAACTTTGAATATAAGATACATGTATGTTTTTAAAGTTCAAATTGTGTGTATGCTTTTAAAAACTAATATGTGCATTTGTATTTGTTTAGAGTTTAGTGATACACCTTGTTTTGATAATAGTTGATAATAAATTTATTAATATAATTTTGACATATATCTTTATTCATTTTATAGATAAATGGAGAAAAGTTCAAGTACTCCTAATAATTCAGTCACTTGAGGTTTACGAAGATTTGATGATCCAACTTGGTCTCATGCTATATTGGATCTTGGAATGAAGAATTATACCATTTGTTTGTATTATAACATACATTTGAAAGGTAAGGAAATCGCTAAATTAAAGAAGCATTTAGTTTGGGTCAAAAGGTGATGTGGAGCTTTGTAAGAAAGTGAGACATGATTTGAAATGAAAAATGAATACTTTCTTTGAAGAGTATTAACATGAGAAAGATAAAAGATAAAGATTGAACTACAAAATTAGTAGTGGATGCTCTTTTATTGATGGTTATGATGATGATTAGACTTGGTAATTGAGCCCGGGCTCGACTCAACCTGAAGTTAATGGATTAGGATAGGTTTTGGGTTTCTGACGCAATGCCTGACGGGGCATGGTAAAACGATATCATTTTACTAAAAATGACGTTTTGGATTTTTAAAAGAAATAAAAAGTCGGGTTAGCTTATTTAAGGCCCTGGTCAAGCTACTATCTTTAATGATGGCGAGGATGTTAAAGCAGTAGCATTCCTACATAATAAGAAGATAATGTTGCATGTCATTTTAGAAAAAGAAGAAGATATGTGTCTAATTTTTTTCCATTACAAATAACTCTTGAAGCTCAGCCTTCAATACGCAATGCCTTACGTGACAATGGCTAAATGAGAGGTATGATTTAAGTATAACATTCAATGTTGTCCAATCTTATGATTATTAACTTATGATGGATATTATTGCCTCTTATGGTCTAAGATGTAAAGCTTATTTAATTGATGACTATAGAGGTAAATTTTTTAGTAGTTCTATTTATGAAATAAAAAGCTACTTGGATAAAAGAATAATGACTTGTGCTACTTATGAATATTCAATCATGTATGATGGTTGGATAAATAGAAGACAAGAGCCTAATATTAATTTTTGATTTATCCTACAAAAGGAATAATATTTTTGAAGTCTATTGATACATATGGCCTTATTAGGAATGTTAATATTCTATTTTAGATATTTGATAAAGTTGTGAATTTCATCTTGCTATTATAAGATTTTTCAACTAATTTCTTATCACTTGTATTATTTATTTTGGTGAAGGAGATAAGACAAATATTTATAAGTGATAAATGAGTTGCATCTCAGTATGTTAAGTATAATGCTGAAGTAGAGGTTTTAGAATTATATTTGAAAATATAAGTTTTAGTCTTAATGTCAATTTGCCATCCAATTTTGTGAGCCTTTAGTGAAGATACTTCATCTGGCTGATAGTGATAAGGAGGCAATAATGAGTTATTTTTATGATGCTATGAAGAGAACGAAGGAAGCAATTAAGGTCAATCTGAAAAATAGACTTTTTTTTGTACACACCATATCTTATAATCAACAATGAGATATGTGAAAGGCAATTTTTCTCTTTATTATTTGTAGTTGAGGTATTTCTTAATCCTATTGTCTATTCCAAACTAAATTTTACCAAAAAAAAAATTGAAGTTAATAGGGAATGCTATTAACTATTACAACAATTGTTACCCATGAGAAGATGTAAGATCTCCCAAACTCATAAATAGAGATTTATAACGAAGTTTCTAGTGATTTTGGGATGCATATTGTTGCTTGTCAAAAGGAAAAACTTAATCCAGGTATATATTTTTCACTTTTATTACTTGTTGAAAATTAATCATCACTTTATTTTATTTATAATGTTACTTTTGTTACCTTATAATTGTTTGGTAGGATCAATTAGGAGTGGTATTCTAGGATTGCAAAGGTTTACAATTTAAATTCTGATTTAATGTGTCAGTGGAACAGAGTGTGAAAGGAATTAGAGCATATTTGAATTCATTTATTCCAGAAAAAGAATAGGTTAGAACACAAAAGATTAAATGACTTGGTCTTTCATTGATGCAATTAAAGTTTCAAAAAAAATTTGTTATTATTATTATTAAGTTGAATATAATTTCTCATATTTTTTAATAATTCAAAATTTTTTGTTTAATAGAACAAGTAGTTTTGTAGATCCAATTTGTCTTGACCATATTGATCTTTTGTGGAGTGAGTTTTTGAGGATCCGAGTATGATGGATGAGAATGACTTCAAAGATAATCTTGGATAAAAAAGAATTGATAAGTCATTTGATGTAATGAATTTGAAAATTAGTGATAATGAGCTTAATGATGAGAAATTTGTATCAAATAAAAATTTGGGTCAATGCAATTTAAACAAATATTCAATTGAATGAAGTTTTAGGGGTTGTTTAGTTCCACCTCTATTTTTCTGTTGCAGTTTTTAGTTTTTGCTTTCTGCTTTTAGTTTCTGTTTTTTAATTAAAAACAAACAAAAAATTGTTTAGTTGAGATTTTTAATATAAAAATTGAAAGCAAAAACTTGTTTGGTTGAGGTTTGTAATGAAAAACTATAAACAAAAACATGTTTGGTTTGATTATCTTGTGTCTTTTTTTAATTATACTCTTATGTTCATTATTTTTAAAATAATATATTATGTTTTAAAATTAATTAATTCTCATTATGATTAGAAATAAATTAATTAATAATTTTAAAAATAATATATGGAAGGGACAATTAATCATCAATATATACCTCATATAAGCAAAATGCCTATCAGTGGTGACTGCTACAAACTCGCAGTTTCTCTTATGTCGAATCGACAAAATCGTTAGACCCTTTATTCATAATCTCTCTATGCAGAGCTTCTAAAGTAGTTAGCTCAATTGTTACAAGGATGGGAATTTATGCAAAAGGGGATCACAAAGTTGAAGAACATCCTAGAAGGGTTATATGAGTCATAGTTTAGCTATGAGGATTACATGATGCTCCACACAGTATTAATTCTTTTGACAAACTATGCTTTTGTATTAAAAAAATCCTAATTTTTCCCTTATTAGTTGATGAGGGTTTCAAATTTTTTCCTTTAATTTTGTTTACAGGACAATCTATAACATGTGTACACAGAAGCCTCAACATGATTACTCACAACAACTGTATGACAAATATAGAACAAACTGATCCAATTTCTTCAATTTATGTCATGGTCCATACATGTGATATTGTCTCTACATTAAAGTTCTTTCTTCTACAAAATAAACCTGCAAGGAGGTACATCCATTATGTTGGATGCTTCATAATGTTGGGATTGCCTACTTTCTATGATTTTACGGGAATTAATGGATCATGATGATCTTGTAAACTTGTCCATAGACTGAGTATTGTTGCATTTAACAAAGTAATTACTATCGAGTTTTGATGCCACAATTGACACAATCCTCGGCGTTGGTTGTTTCTTGTGAAATTTGCAATGGGCCTACGGGCCCACACGAAAAAGAAAGTTAAACCACACATAAGCCCAAGTGAAGTTCCATTCTAAAACTAATTGGCTATAGGTAGAGTAGCCCCCAGACTTATACGTTAGTCTTCTTTCCCCTCTTTTTCCAATATGGGACACTCACATGTGGGTATTATCAACACCCTCTCTCAAGTGCAGCTAGGACTAGACATCCAGTTGTCACTTAAAATAAACATAATGGTAACCAGACTGGGTCGCTGGGACTGGATATCTAGACGGGCAGTCGAAAAATTAATAATCTGGACCAAACCTGCTCTAATACTATGTGAAATTTGCAATGGGCCTACGGGCCCACACGAGAAGGAAAGTTAGACCACCCACTAGCCCAATTAAGGTTCCATTCTAAAACTAATTGGCTATAGGTGGAGTAACCCACTAGGCTTATATGTTAGTCTTCTTACATATAGGTGGAAAGGACCCATAAACATAATGTCTTAAGGTTTTGGCTTGAAGTGTGGTGTCAAAGCCTACGAGTATGTTTCATCACTAGGCCCATGATGTAGATTTCCCATGAAAGTGGACTTCCCAATTTCAACAAGTGGTATCAGAGCCAAGTTTGGCAAGGGATGAGTATGGAGATGGTAGTTGGATCTCGTGGTTACTTTCCCACGAAGAAGAGCAAGGAGACTCCTGATGGGCCCAAACCAGTAGAGTAGAAGGGCCCTTAGTGACGCCATATACTCGAGTTGCTAAGCAAAAAGGCTTTCGCTCAAAGGAGAGTCCAAGACCAATATGGAAGTTCACACTTGAGGGGGAGATTGTTGGCATGTCAAATGTGACTAGGAATTCCACATTGGAAAGAGATGAAGCTAGTGAAGGACATATAAGTAGAAAGGACTCATAAACCTAATGCCTTAAGGTTTTGGGTTGAAGTGTGATGTCAAAGCCCACGAGTATGTTTCATCACTAGGCCTATGATGTAGATTTCCTATGAAAGTGGGCTCTCTAATTCCAACAAGTTGTTGAATGATTCATGGGCTTCATTTAATACCAAATGCATCTGACAATTATTTGTTTCTTACTGAAATTATGTGAACTTTTATGATCTTGAAACTAAAACCTCTTAGGTATTGTCCTAAACCAACCATCATCAAATATTCAATTTGCTGATCTTGGAGAATGGAAGAGTTGTGCCTTTTCTAAATCTATGTAAGCATCACAATGATTTGGTAAGGAAGCTTCATACATGCTTCTCTGCTCTGTCCATTTCTTTTTCTCAAATTTCGGTTCAATTACTCGTCACAAAATACCGAAGTTTCTTCTTAAACTTGGAACTACAAAGATTTTTTCATGTATATTGTTTTCTGTTACAAGTTTACTACTCTTAACCTGCAGATTTTATCTTCTATCTTCAATTGTTATGTCGCAAATCTTTAGTTCTGGTTCTTTGTTGTTAAAGTTGCTCTTGTTTTACCACTATGCTTGTAAAGAATTAATCAAGTCTATTATTTGTGACAATTAGTACCATGTCTAATTTTTGATTTAGGTATTGCCTTCATTGAAAGAGAAGCATAATGAGTTCATAATGAGAGAGCTTGTCAAAAGGTGGGCAAACCATAAAGTTATGGTGTGGTGGCTGTCTCGCTTCTTCCATTACCATGATCGCTACTTTACGGCTCGAAGGTCGCTTCCACCTCTTAGTGAAGTTGGATTAACTTGTTTTTATGATCTGGTGGGTCAGTGTTGAACCTTTGAATCTTGGTTAATCAGATTGAATTAGCACTAGAAAGAAGACTATCCTCTGCAAATATAACAAATTCTGGCAAACCAAATGAATGTTAGATTGAAGTAGTACTAAAATGAAGACTGAATAACTTAAGTTCATCACTTCATTTCTTGGATAAGGCAATACAGTCAACTCTTATTAGCAATAATTTCCGTATGCAAAGGAATAAGTCTTCTAATATGGTAAGACAATCATCCCAGATATGGTTTCCCTCAAGATCTCCAACGCTTTCATTGAATGAAACTGATGATTAAGTCCATTTTTAGTATCAGATGACCCCACCTCAAAGTTTCGCTAATAGGTCCCTTATGTTGAATTAGATCCCTCCTCAAACTGATCCAAACTAGAAGAAGCTAACCCAGAAACTTCCATTTAATCAATATTTGTATAAACGTAAATAGTATACAAATTTTCAACTATTTCCAACAAAAATCTCACAAACTCCACTTAACAATATGCATCTATATAACCAAAACCCCCAAAAGCATATTGTTTTAATGGGCAATAAATGAAGCAAGAAAACGACACGAATCAGATCTGACAACTAGAAAAAGGTAGCCTTTTGAAAATCTAAAACTTGGGTTTCACAAAATGGGCAAGAAAGCATCAACCTTTAGAGAGGAACTCCGGGAGAAAATGAACAGAGGGAATGGTGGTGAAAATTCACGAGGACTTTGCCATTTTTAACAAGAACTTGTTGCGAAACGACAAAAAGTATGGAAGGAACAACTTGTAAAGGAAAAGGAAGACTATTGCTTAGACCATACCAGGTAGGTTTACCAGCTTAAGGTGACTACCCAAACCTTCAACTTTTATGAGACGATGGAAAACAATTTGGTGTTAAATTTGTCAAACACCAAAAAAATTTTCGTTGTTGACATTTTCTCAAAGAGTGATGATAGATAGCCAAATTGAAGCAAGGTAAAAGGATATTTAATCTATCAGAATAAGAGTATTTATAAAATTTGTCTTGAAAATGGAAAATAACGATTATAATTAACTGTAACTAACTTATGACTAACTAATTATGACTAGCTATCGACTTTGATTTTATATCATTCTAACACCCCCCTCCCCCCCGAATTGGTGAGTATATATTATGTACTCTCCGTTTGCTAAAAGAGTCCTAAAAAGCAGTTAAGGAAAGTCCTTTGGTGAAGCAATCTGCTAACTAATTTTTGGAAGAAACAGGAAGTAGCACAATGACACCATTTTTGTAGTTTTTCTCGAACCACATGGCAGTCAATGTCAATATATTTTGTACGTTCATGAAAAACTAGATTTTTTGCCAAGTATATTGTAGACTGGTTGTCACAAAAGAGTGGTGTTGGAGCTGTAGGAGGCATCTGTAGTTCATTGAATAGATAATGTAGCCATTGCACTTCACATGTTGTAGTTGCTAGTGCTATATATTATGCTTCTGAAGAGCTATAGCTGACTGTGTTTTGTTTCTTGGTTTTCCAGGAAATTAAGGAAAAGCCAAGAAACACATAATATCCTGTGATGGATTTTCTGGTGTCTAGACATGTGCCCTAGTATGAATCTAAAAAAGCTTTGAGCTTGACTTCACTATCAGAAGAGAAGAAAAGACCATGTCCTATGGTTCCCTTTAGATACCTTAACACTCTGTGAGCAGCAGTCAAATGATCTGATGTAGGAAAATAAAAAAATTGTGCTAACTGTTGTACAACAAATGTGATGTCTGGTCTAGTTGTAGTCAAATATTGGAGCTTGCCAATTAACTTTCTGAATTATGTAACATTGTTCGTCTCTGGTAAAATTGGCGTTGGTACTGGTTTTGATTCTAGGAATTGAGAATCTTTGAGCAAGTCTAATGTGTGCTTCTTCTGACATATATTTATTCTTTGTGTTGTTCTTGTTACTTCAAGTCAAAGGAAAAATTTTAGTTCTCCTAAATCTTTAATTGTAAATGCATCATATCAATACTATTTGATGTTGTGAACTGCTTCTATGTCATCACTAGCCACTATGACATCATCCACATATACTAAAAGTGTCATGAAACCCTCACTTCCAGTCTTGAGAAACAAAGTTTGATTTGATGTAGCTTGTTTGAAGCCATATTGGAGTAATGCTGAAGACAATTTAATATTCCATTGGCGACTTGCCTGTCTTAGTCTATAAAGAGATTTAACCAATCTGCAAACTTTGCTTTTGTTTCCTTCATAGCCTTTAGGAATCTGCATATAAACTTCTTCATCGTGGTCTCCATGAAGGAATGCATTATTGATGTCAAGTTGATGTAAGTGCCACCCTTTGATTGTTGCTAATGCAAGAGAAGTCGAATTGTTGTCATTTTAGCCACTGGACTAAAAGTTTCCAAAAAATCTATGCCCTCTTATTTTGTGTAACCTTTAGCAACGAGCCTAGCCTTATATCTTTCCACTGAGCCACTTGCTTTCTATTTTATCTTGAAGACCCAATTACATCCAATTGCTTTCTTTCCTTTTGACAAATCAACTAGCGGCCTATAAGTTATTTTGCTGCAGAGCCTCTAATTCTTCTTGCATTGCTTGTCTCCAATTTTCAACTTTAACAACTTGTTCGTAGGTTTGTGGCTCTTGTTCTTGATCAATTGCAGTTGTAAATGCAAAATGTTGAGGAGTTAGTTTGGAATAAGAAAAAACTTTGGAAAGTTGGTGAGGACTTGTTCTTTGAGTAGGCATGCATTTGTAGTTAGTTAAGTACTGCGGCTTTGACTTTGGTCTGTTGCTTCTTCTCAGGCTTTGATTCAGATGTTGTTAAAGTAAACTTATGCTTGAGCTTGAATGTGATTCTTAGGTTGAGAATGAACATGTGGAGGAACAACTTTTGGTGTGGTTGAAATAGAATCTGATAAAGTGGTAGCCATTTCTGGTAATGGTGTAATAGCATAAATAAGTTGAATGTCATTAAATGATGACTGAACTGATGATGAAGGCAGAACTAATTGATCATTGTTTTGCGTATCAGAAATCTACATATCAGTAGTTAGTGTGGAAAAAATGAAATATATGCTCATAAAAAGAGACATCTCGAGAAATAAAAATCTTTTAAGTTTTAATATCAAAAGGCTTAAAACCTTTAACACCAGGAGAGAAACCAAAGAAAACAACTTTGATACTCCTGGAATCAAACTTGGTTTTAATGTTAGAATGATTAGAAACAAAAGCAAGGCAGACAAAGACTTTCAAACTATCTAAATTTGGTGCTTTAGAATATAGTGCTTCAAAAGGTGATATATTATTAAAGACAGAAGTAGGTATTCTATTGATCAAAAAAATGCCATGCAAAACACATTCAACCAGAAAGATATAGGTAACTTAGCCTAAAATCTTAATGCTCTTGCCACATTTAAAATGTGTTGATGCTTCCTTTCCACAACATTGTTTTATTGAGGAGTCTTAACACAAGATGTCTAGTGAACTATGCCTTTTGATTCATAAAAAACCGGAACATTAAATTCTTGCCCACTGTCACTTCTGACATACTTAACAACACAATTAAATTAAGTAGAAACATAAGAAATGAAGATTTACATGATTGTTCGTGCTTCAAATTTATGTTTCATTAGGAATATCCAAGTAAACCTACTAAAGTCGTCTACAATAGTGAGAAAGTACCTATGCCCTTTAAAAGCATGAGCATAGTTGTCTCCCCAATGTCAACATGAATCAAATCAAAAATGGCATTGCTAACAAAAGTACTAGTAGGAAATGGTAATATCTTCTGTTTTGACATGTGACATATCTCACAAGGTTCAACATTAGAAACAGAAGGAACTAACAATTTCAATTGAGAAAAAGAAATATGGCCTATCCTAGTATGCCATAGTACTGAAGTTTCTTTATTGCCATTAACAGAATTAATGATAGCAACATGTGAAATGGGTAAAACAGCATTGGAATTCAACTTGTATAATCCTTGGGAATGCTCAGTAACCCAATCATCTTCCATGGCTGAATGCTCTAGATTATACAATGAGAGGATAAGACAATTATGTAGTATGAAAGATCATGAGCTAATTTACTAATAGACATAAGATTAAAGGTAAATTCTGGAACATATAAAACATTTAGGATTTTTAGAGATTTGTTCAAATAAACAGTGCCAATGTGAGTAACTTGAACCTTACATTTGTTAGGGAGATTCACATAAACGTTGTGAACCAATTTATAAGAATGGAAAATTGTTACAAAACAAGCTATA
>JANKYE010000224.1:9319432-9341106 GCA_032467995.1 Erythroxylum dillonii
TGATTAATTTATAAAAATCAACTAACTAATTAATAAATTAATTAATTTTAAATAATAAGGGTTATTATTTATTAAAATGAATTTAATGGAACTAAAAAATTGATTTTATTTCTTATTTATTATATATCGGTTTAATACCGACTAAACTTTTAAATCTTAAATATTTCATTTGATCGATTTGATGTCTGATTTGGTTTTTAAAACATTAATTGAAACAGCCTCTTTATTAAATAGGGGAAGACTGCATATTATTAAACTTTTTCAAACCTCACACTTCGGTGAGGCTTTACCTAAGGGCTGATGATAATGACGACAACGATGACTTAAATAGGATATATGTCATTGACGTATATCTAATGACTACGCTAACATAAGTTGTCATATTAATAACATTAATTAAAATTTAAACGACAAAAATTATTTTATCATCATTTTTTAAAATTCAGGATAATATTATATAATTGATTTTATTTTTTATTTTTTATAAATTACTCTTATTTGCACTATGAGAATTTTTATTTATATTTTTAATAAGACCAAGATTATCTATTAATTTACTTAGCCTACATTTATATTATAATTCTACATTGAAAAATATCAAACGGAACTGCAAATTTTTCACAGAGCTTTCTTGCCATTATTTAATTTACATTATAAATAGTAGAGCAATCATGTTAAAAATTTATTGAATTATTGAATTTTCTCTCAAAGTACGTATATAAAGTCAAATCATTAATAATATTAACTAATATAACTAAACAAAAAGTAGTTAAAAATAACAATTATGTTTTTCTTGTGTAAGAACACAAAGTATCATTTTTAATAACAAAAACAACAACAATACCTAATAAGATCTATTTTGAAATGTAAAATCTAAAGAGATCTAATAGTACACAGTCTTATCCCTACATAGCAAAGAAATTATTTCCAATAGACCCACATATAGTGCAAATTAATAATAATTTAAAATATCAACAAATACATATAATTAAATATATAAAAATATGTAATACAATGCCTATAGAACATGATAAAAATTAACAATACAAGATAAAATACGTAAATAAAGACATAATCTATGACAAAAAGAGATAAGCACAAAAATAAACCACACCAGTTATTACCATTAACTAAATAGACTAAACGAAAAACTACTTAGGCTAAATAACTAAGAGAGAAGTACTACCTAATCAAAATATTAAGGCTATCTATAAAACGAATGACTTGAAAGAAAAAGTTTAGAGGACTTAAGAGAATGATAAAGACCTATTTACATGAGATTCTTTATCCGTGTTCTAGTATGTCAAAGTTTTCTATTGCAAGTCATGTTCTTCGTAAGATCTAGCAAAGCCATATCATCTTTGATCACTTCACCCCATTCTTCCTAAGCCTTCCTTTTTCTCTCTTACAGCATCTAAGTACTATTTTCTCGTCTCTTCTCACTATAGCATCAAGGTATCTCCTTTTAACATGTCTAAACTACCTAAGCTTCACCTCTCTTGATTTATCATTAATATTGGTCACCTTTAATTTGTCTTTTACCAATACATTATTGACCTTATCTCTTCTAATAAGGTTACATATCCAATGAAGCATCTTATCTCTACCACTGTTCACTTACGTTTATGAACTTGTTTGATAAGTCAATACTCCGCTTCATATATCATAACTAGCTTAATATCTAAACGATAGAATTTACCTTTAAGTTTGAGTGGTAGAATTTACCTTTAAGCTTGAGTGACATCTTCTTGTGACACAAAACTCCTAATGCACTTGTCTATTTAAGTCATCTTGATTTGATATGGTGGGTTATATCTTCATTGATCTCTCCGTTGTTCTGAATGATAGACCTTAGGTACTTAAAATCCTCTTTCTGTGACATAACTTCTGAACTAATCTTTCCCTCTACACCAAAATCTACCTTATGACTCGAAAAGATACACTCTAAGTACTCAGTCTTAATTATATTCAATTTAAAACCCCTAGACTTTAACATATCCCTCCAAGGCTCTGACTTGACGTTGACATCCTTTTTTAGCTCATCCACTAAGATAATATCGTCAGCAAATAATATAAACCAAGCCATATCTCTTTGAATATTCTTAGTAAACTCATTCATCACTATAGCAAACAAAAAAGGGTTCAATAAGGAGCCTTGGTATAACACAATTATATATAATATATAATATGCTTTTAGTTTTAATACTTCTAACTATTTAAAATAATTCTAAATACTAAATATTAGAGTAATTCTCAATTTAAACAAAACTTAAATAAAGTAAAAAAAATATGTTATGTTATCGGATTAAGAAAAAAAATATTTATTTTTTCTTTATGAATAAAAAATAAAATTTTATCTTTAAACAAGTTTTATCTTTAAATATCCATTATCAACTTTATAATATTCTTTGATTATACATTAAAACTGAGGCCTTTTTGACACTTTTTTTCCTATGCTTATTCAAGAAAGTTTGTAACCCCAACTTTATGTCTGAATATGATTTAATAAAGTATTCCAAACTTTGATTAATAAATCTCTATGTCGGGGTATGACCGTATGAGTATTTTACAAAACACTTCATATTTGCTTATAGTAGTGTTGAAGCCCTAATAGCTAGCAAAGATGAGGCCTTTTATTATGTTATTCACTAATATAACATGTAATATTAGGTTTGTCCTAGACATTATATGACATTGATCTAATTATGCCTTTATAAAATTCACACGATTTTGTTATGCTGAAGTTTGAATTGAGATGGGGATTTACATTATAACCATTTTCCTAAAACAAATTCATGAAAATAATGTTTGAAACTTTTGAATAATAAATTGAAATGTGTGTCATAATAAGAGCATATCATTAAAGTCAAACACTTAAAAGAGCTTTAAAAAATTTTCATTTTGAATCATTATACCTACATTTATTCGAGGTAATTAAAAAACTATAGATAAATAGTTTAGAAATCATAAAGGAGAACAAATCAAATAAACAAATTAATTAATGAGAATTGTCTTTTAAACAAATGTTTTAAACGTTTATAGAAGAAATGTATAACATAAAAAAAATCAAAGAAAACGGTTCTAAAATATATCTACATCAAATTTATATAAGATGTAGACAAATATAGGTAAATAATTATATTTTTAATAATCCAAGCCTATAAAATAACAATTTTTTTTAACGTCTTAAATCAAGACTTTAGTTGGGCTCCTAATAAGCTTATGAGTTTATTATATACTTGAGTTACCCTTTTAACCTATTAGGTGTAACCCAAAATTTTATCACTGGCTATAAGCTTCACTATCACCAACTAGGAGAGTGGCTTATAGACACGACCACACACCGATGAGATGTTGGCATCTACATGTAAATTCAAGCATGCATCTTAACCACACAAGATCATTTGTATAAATAAGATACATGCATGTTATTCATAATATTCAGCAACGGAAGCATAACAGAAGAATACCTCCAGCCATTGCACCAATATTATCCAACAACGTTTCAAAAAATTTTGAATCTTCTAGCCTATGATCTCCACAACTCGATGGTGCCCAGTGATTGTTGGGTGAAGCCGAGGATAGGAGCCCAAAAATATATAATTCATCGTTTCATCATCTCTACCCATCACAGAAGATGAAAATGATGATGTATGGGCATTTACGTGATTAATAGGTTAAACCATTAAATGGACCAAATTCTAAATAATAGGAAGATTTCGGGAAAAATCTCACATTCTCCCACTTGGTCCATTTAACACAACATCAAACATAACAAGAAACCAAATATATGAATCATGGTGATAGGTCCTCTTATAGTGAGTGCTATCTTCCATCTTTTACAATATATAAAGTTTCTCATTATTAGCCCTTAAACTTAATGAATAAACCATATGTTTATTCTAGGTTCAAATTAGATGATATTTCTCAAAACAATAAAATATATGTGCATAAAACCATATGAGAAAACATCAAATTAAATAAAAGTTCCATTGAAGCAACAAATGTACAGTAAAAAATCACATTATGGAACCAACCATTCGTACGACGTGATCCTTAAACTGCTTAGGTGGTATGCCTTTAGTTAAAGGATCTACAATCATCAACTCAGTGCTAATGTGCTCAATAACAACTTTCCTTTTCTTAACACATTCTCTTATGGCTAAATACTTAATGTCGATATGCTTACTTCGACTTCCACTTTTGTTATTTTTAATCATAAAGACCGCAGCTGAGTTGTTGCAATACAACCTTAATGGTTTAAAAATTGAATCGACAACTCTAAGCCTAGATATAAAACTCATCAACCATACACCATGCGAGGTGGCCTCAAAACATGATATGAACTAAGCCTCTATAGTGAAAGTAGCAATCAGGGTCTGCTTGACACTTCTCCAAGATATAGCTTCACCAGCTAGCATGAAAATATAACCAAATGTTGATTTTCTTGAATTAATGCAGCTAACAAAGTTAAAATCGGAGTATCTAACTACTTCCAAGTTCTCAGTTCACCTGTACATAAACACGTAATCTTTTATGCCCTGAAGATATCTCATAGCCTTCTTTACAGCTTTCTAGTGGTCAACAATAGGGTTACTCTAATATCTACCTAACATTTCAGCAGCATATGCGATGTCAGGTCTTGTGCAGACCTGAGCATACATAAGGCTTCCAACAGCTGAAGCATATAGAATGTTCTTCATGTGTTCCTGTTCAAAATCAATTTTTGTGCATTGATTCAAATTAAATCTATCACCTTTTACCATGGGTGCTACACTTGGTGCACAATCTTTCATCCAAAATCAAAGCTTTGTTGATATAGGTCTCTTGAGACAAATCCAAAATGACTCGAGATCTTTTGCTATGGATCTTGATACCAATGACATAAGATGCCTCACTCATATCTTTCATATCAAAATTCTTTGAGAGAAATTGTTTCATCTCATATAGCAAACCCTTATCATTAGTCGTAAGTAAAATATCATCAACATATAATACAAGAAAACAAGTCTTACTTCCACTAACCTTCTGTTATAAACATTGTCCATTATATTCTCTTCAAAATTGAATGAAGTGATAACCTCATGGAATTTTAAATACCACTACCGGGAGGCTTGTTTTAATCCATATATGGATTTATTAAGCTTGCAGGCTAAATGCTCACCATCACTAGAGAAGAATCCTTCAGGTTATTTCATGTAAACCTTTTCTTTTAGTTCACAATTGAGGAATGTTATTTTCACATCCATTTGATGTAACTTAAAATCAAAATGAGCTACCAATGCTATGAGTACACAAAGAGAATTTTTCTTAGATACAGAAGAAAATGTCTCTATGCAGTCGATTCCTTCCCTTTAAGTGGACCCTTTGGCAACAAGTCTTGCCTTATGTCTCTCAATGTTGCCTCGTGAGTCTTTCTTTATCTTAAATACCCATTTACATCTAATGCCTTTCACACCATTGAGCAACTTAACGAGATCCTAGACTTAGTTAGATGTTATAGAATCCATCTCATCTTTCATAGCATTGTACCACAGGCCCTATTCTTTAGAACTCATGGCCTGTGAAAATGTTTCAGGATCATTTTCGGCTTCAATGTTATAATTTGACTCTTATAGATACACTATATAATCACTAGGAATTGCTAACCTTTTAACTTTAATAGTTCTCCTCAATATTGGCTTGATTTCGGTTAGGTCTCAGGTTCGATTCCCTGCTAGCCCCTCTTGTAAGTAGGGTGTTCAAAAAAAAATAGTTCTCCTCAATATTGTATCATCATCCTTTCGAAGAACCTATTGCTCAACCGGTTGCTTAACAATTTTTGGTTGCTCCTTATTTACAACTTGATCTACTGGATTGGTATTGATAGCTTATAGAACTTCAGTAACTAGTTGTCCAACACCCGTTTCAACTTGAGGGGTGTGAATGACAATTAGTCTATCACTTAAACCAAAGGGTTGAGCTTCATAAAGGTCTTTTTCAAAAACTATATCTTTAAATTGATCACTCCCACTGATCAAGTCATTTTCAAGAAATTTTGTATTTCTTGATTCCACAATTCTAGTGTTGTGAGATGGATAATAGAATCTATCCCTTTAGACCTTTCAGCATATCCAATGAAATACCCACTAATGGTCCTTGGGTCTAGCTTCTTCTTTTGTGGGTTATAAATTCTCACTTCAGACAAATATCCCCAAATGCGTATATGCCTCAAATTCGGTTTCCAACCTTTAAATAACTCAAAAGGTGTCTTTGAGACAGCCTTGGTTGAAACTCGGTTTAATATATACACAGCCGTTTTTAGAGCTTTAACATATAGGAATTGAGGAAGTTTTGTATTACTCCTCATACTGCTCACCATGTCCATTAGTGTTCGGTTTCTTTTTTTGCCACACCATTCTTATCTGGAAAACCAGGCATGATGTACCGAGCAATAATCTCGTGTTCCTGAAGAAACTTCACAAATGGACCAGATGCTTATCCATTCTCAGTGCATCTACCATAGTACTCTCCACCTCTATCTAACCTCACAATTTTAATTAGTTTTCCACATTGATTCTCTACTTCAGTCTTAAAAATTTTAAAGGCATCCAAAGCTTCGTCCTTAGAACGAAGTAAGTAGAGATATATATGTCGCAAATAATCATCTATAAAGGTGATAAAGTATTTCGGACTATTTGCGTCCATATTTGGACAATAAAATCTATATGTATGATTTCTGACAGGTTTGTGCTCCTCTTAGCACCTCTTTTAGACTTGTTAATTTGCTTACCCTTAATGCAATTCACACAAGTCTCAAAATCAGCAAAATCCAAAGTACTAAGTACCTCTTGATTTACTAATCTCTTAATTCTCTTAATGGAGATGTGTTCTAATCTACGGTACCATAACATAAAGAATGCTTCATTCATAACACATTGCTTCAACCTAACAGTGACATGCATCAAATTATAAGCATTATCATTTTGTACTTGAATGGAATAAAGATCATCAGTAATATGCCATAATCAATGACTTCAAATCCATTACATAAAATGAAACCAGATTCTGAAAAATTAAAGGAAAAACTAAAACGTACAAATATTGATACAGAAATCAAATTTCTCGAGAAATTTGGAACATAAAGATCTTTTCCAAACACAAAATAAAGCCACTGCTTAAAACTAAACTACAAGTACCAATGGCTTCCACATGTGAACTCGTCTTGCTTCCTGAATAGATGTATTGTTTACTTCCCACCGACTTCCTTAGGTTTTGCATACCCTGCAAGGTATTTGAAACATGAATTGTATAACTAGAATCAATCCACCATGTGTTATAATTAACATTAACCATATTAGATTCATAACAAACAAATGAAAATGGAGTACCTTTCTTTTCGAGCCAGTTCTTAAATTTAGCACAGTCTTTCTTCATGTGTCCCTTCTTCTTGCAGAAGAAACACTTTGATGGTTTCTTTATATCGGACGGAAGAGAAATTTTGCCTTTTCCCTTGTTTTTGGCATCATCCTGTCTTTTCTTTCCTGAAATAGTTAAATTCACCTTTTCACCCTCTTCCATCAACAACCTCTCCTGTTCTTGCACACATATGGTCAACAGTTCATTAATCAACCACTTGTCCTTATGTGTGTTATAAGAGATTTTGAAAGGATCGTATTGTTTGGGCAAAGTGCACAGAATGTAATGTACTAGGAAAGATTCTAATATGGTAACCTCTAAGGCTTTTAGCTGAGCCGTTATGTCCCCAATACACATGATATGATCACGTATGCCCTTCATAGCAGTGAGCTTCAAAGATGACAACTGAATAATTAAGGTACTGGCAAGATCCTTATCAAATGTGGCGAATTGCTCATCAATGGCCTTCAATAGATCTTTGACTTTATTATGCTATTTGACAGAACTACAAATATCGACAGATATTTTGGTATTTATGAACATCACAGAGAGGCGATTAGATCTCTCCCTTTTTTTCATAAAGAGCAACAGTATCTAGAGTGTTGGTTTCAGTTATACTTGGTGTTCATCTTTCCTAATAACATAATTTATATCCATCCAACCCAAATAGAATAGAATTCCCTCCTTCCACACCTTGTAGTTGTCATCCCACAATTCAACAATAATATCAGGAATATTCACAGTCTGAGTAACTACAAGTTCAAACATACATGCTTGTTATATATAATTTGAGACCAATAATACTTCATGCTTTACTAATGTAAATCATGCTTTTAATACATGAATTTAGTGACATAAGACTTGCCTGTGGGCTAAAGTTCTACTTAATTAGATTCATCTATAACTTTATGACAAAACTATCGAATTATGTTCATTTTCTTAATTATTTTCTTAATTCTTGTGGGTAGATTAAGAAACATAATCCAATACTTCATCCTAATTAATCATACAAATATAACAAAATTCATGTAGGTAGATTTTGTCATATCACGTATGATTAATTACATTTAAAGTTTTAATGTGATCTTAAAACTAAATACATAATCCTAATTAATTTAAGATGCTATGGCTACTCCCAATTAATTAAAATTATATAGATCACTCACATTACCTTAAGCTTAAATAAAGCCTAAACATTTGCATCAAGTAATTAATAATGCAAATAAATCAAATAACAATGCACAAAATTATTTAATCTAATTTTGCATGTATAATGATCATAAATATATACACACAATTTCTAATTAATCACTTATAATTTGTGCAAATAGTTAAACAATTATATCTAGCACGTCAAATTTAATTCTAATATTATACATACAAATTAAAAATTAATGTTCACAAAATATTAATACCAAAAAATGATTTTATAATTAAAATCACAACAAAAATGGGTTAGGTGCTTGATTACCCTAACAATTACTAACATTAACAGAATTAATGAATTAACAAATTAGCAATTTTAAAAAGTGACATATCATCATCTTCAACCTCCAGTCTGGTCGGTATGACCTGGCTCCAACCCGATGGCAACCAGGTGTGCAATAGTCGCCAAAAAGCCAAGGATGGTGGTGATGGGATGGCAACGACGAGCCGAGGAGCGTGAGATGTTAGAAAATAAACCATATGACGTTGCATGGTTGGTGATGTCCGAAGGCCTCCATACTCTGTCATCGTCGTCCCTCCTCCTTCATCGTCCTGTCACTAGTGGGTACAACATGGAGTACCAAGACACAGTTCTAACATTCATCAAGTATATAAACGTCGATAATTTTCAACAACGCATGCTAAGCTCATACGACATAAATGAAAATGAGAAACAGAGCATAACAAAGTAATATTTTCTTAGACGATTCAGATGCAAGGCAGAGGCACGGTGGCTCTGATACCAAATGTAAATTCATGCATGCATCTTAAAACACAAGATCACTTACGTATAAATAAGATACATGCATGCTATTCACAATATTCATCAACAAAAGCATAACAGAAGAATACCTCTAGCCATTACACCAATACTGTCCAGTAATGTTTCAAATTTTTTTGAATCTTCTAGCCTCTGATCTCCACAACTTGATGGTGTCCAGTGATTGTTGCGTGAAACTGAGGATAGGGACCCAAAAATATATAATTCATTGCTTCATCATCTCTACCCATCATAAAAGATGAAAATGATGATGTATAGGCGTTTGCGTAATTAATGGGTTAAGCCATTAAATGGACCAAATTCTATACAGTATGAAGATTTCGGGAAAAATCTTACACTACACCGATGAAAGGGAGAACCAATAAAGATGGTGACAATACCACAACATCATCCCATCCTCGTTGTCATATCTCTCCTCAATGGTCGTTGCCAACAGACACACTTAACCAATAACGTTAACATCATCTTCAAACTAGTCTCCCCAGCCTTTATTGTTTGCGATCTGGCCAAACAAACAACATTTGCAGAAAAACAAATGCTCGATTGTTTCAAATTTGTAACTTATTTTGATTTTCTGCGATCCAAAACAAATGTCAGAATGGGTAATGGTGGTGGCAGCTTAGGTGCCTGTCCAAAAAACAACAAGATAAGAAGATTGATCTAACGGTTATAATGGCCATGATAAATATGGCGTTTTGCATAGGTGCAATTTTCAAGTACTTAGACACTTGTTTTTTTCCTAGATTTTCACAAACAAGACAAACAGTAAGTTGGCATATAAGTCTATGTTTGGTTGGACATAAGGTTTTTAATGGAATAGAATGGAATATAATATAATGAAATGACTTATAATAGAATGAAATGTAAATGGATGTAATTTAAAACAAAGTTGTTTAGGAGGGACGGAAGAATTTATAATATAATATAGTAAAATATTGTTTGGATGAAAGGTTTATAATGTAATATAGTGTAAATTTATTTATCATTTTATATTTCATCATAAACTCTCAAAATCGAATATTTTTCATTTTTACAATTTAGAATGAAATGAGATGTAATATAAAACTCTCATCTTTTATCTCATTCTATTTCATTATTTATAAACTCTTTTCTTAAATAATAAAATAATATTACATTATATTTCATTCCATTAATAAAGCTCACATAAGACGGAGGAAAATGAGGTGGTTTCTCCTATAGCCCAAGCCAAAATAAATGTTGGAAATAGGAAATGCCACCTCAATATAAGAATTATCAATAACTATCCGGTGATAAATATAATATAAAGAAATGTATAATATTTAAAGAGCTGTTTTCTCTAAAATATATTTTTTTGTTAACTCATGTATGTAGTTAATAACTTAATATAAAACACAGCCCCCTTCCGAATACCTTCTTTGATTTCGGATAGTTATCCAAACCATCAATAGCGAAGTTTCCACCTTATAAAACAACCTCCCCTTCCCACACGACAAACTTGTATAAACCCTAACCCTTCCAATTCCCCTACATATGTTGCCCTTCTTTATCATACCAGTTCAATCGCTCCTTAATCTCTAAATCTATTCCTCGTTTCTCCTTCTTCTATTGATCTCATCCCCCATTTACTTTTATTCTCTTTTGGATTTCTCCGACTTTACGATCTGCATCAGGTATTTTCCGATCCTGTTCCTGGTAATTTCTGTTTTCCATTTATCTATCGACTACACTATCAGATGTTCCGATGGCTGTTTAGCGTTTTGTTTTGGTGTTAGAAAGGTGGATTTTTGTGTCGGTTTCGCAATTGGCGGCTTCGATTTGTGTGCTTTTCGTGATTTTTGTATTTGATTATCGTTGACTTTGTTTTCTTACGGATTTATTAGTTATTTTCTTCTTTAGCATTTATCGATTCTTTTTTTAATATGAGAAGGGGCTTGGTGGTTTCGGATCTGTGTTTTCTACTATTTTGTAGGAGAGATGACGTACAAAAGGAACTAATCACATAGGTATTAGGTTGAATGAACGCCCCATAACATGTAAACCTTTAACACGATCTTGTTGATTCGCAGTGCTGATTTTCTTTGCTCTCAACAGGTTTACCTCCTTTTTGTTCGTAAGGATTTGACCTTTACTGCAAATACCATGGCTACTTCTGTGGATATGGCTCTTGATGACATCATCAAGAAGAACAGAGAGAGGGGCAGAGGACGAGGAAGAGGTAGGGCCCGTCGTGGCCAGGGACCAGGTAGGTCCTTTGGTGCTGGAAGAATGTCGGGGCCAGTTCGTAAAGGTCCTCTATCAGTGAATACACGACCATCACAGTATTCGATTGCCAAGGCAAGCACAAAACTGTTGATTGAGAACCTGATGTGCTTATGACTTGAGGATCTGTAACTATGCTTAAGAAATCGAAAATACAAATAAAAACTATGGGGAAGCTTATTTGGTCTAAGCTACTAGGTCATTGTTCCCAGTGGCGTTAATTTGATTATAGATCCAAGGATTTACTTGTACTTTTAACTGGGCAATCTATGTGGAGCTTTGCTACTGGTTTTGGTCTCATTAATTGTAAGCTGAGGTTTTATGGGATGCACATTAAGTAATATGCTACCTTCCATCCATGTTATGGGGCCTAAACAGGAGGATGGGCTCGCCAAGTAACATAGCTTAATGTCAGTATACTCGTAACACTTAAACAGAAGGACGGTGCTCTCCAAGTAGCATAGCTTAATGTCAGTTTACGGATTAACCTACTTAACCCCTACTATGTAGTAGTATTCGATGTTCTGCTTAATTAGACGGGGAGTGTGATGGATCATCTTGCTATATCTGGATTTCTTCGGTGCAAGATCTCAATCTGTCCTAGTTCATGGCCTTTTTGCAAAGGGGTTTCCTTCGCTTAACTTCAGAACTGGAGTTCTCATCTCTATCAAAGCACCGGTTTGACATACAGTGGGTCAAATACTTTACTCCCATCTGTCATCCAGTATCTCAATTTCCTGAACCTGGTGACATGGGTTTGCTTATCTTCAGTTTTGTTTATGCTTTGGCATTTTTGCTGACCTGAGATTGATTTGGAGTGGTGATCTTCTGTACTGGTATGAGCTGATGTGTTCTATTTGCTTTCATCAGTCTTTACGCAGAACCAGGAATTTTCCTTGGCGGCATGACTTGCTTGAAGATAGCATTAGAGCTGCTGGGATAATGGGAGTAGAAGTTGGCACCAAACTATATATCTCTAACTTGGATTATGGAGTTAGCAATGAAGATATAAGGGTATGCACCAAGCCGTGTGTTTTCAGATTTGATGCTTCATGTAGTGGATTTCTGAAGTAATATTTATTGGCATTAGGAGCTTTTCTCGGAGGTTGGCGAAGTGAAACAATATGCTGTTCACTACAATAAAACTGGTCGGCCTAGTGTAAGTTCTATTTCTAGACTCCTTTATATTCGTCTAATGGCTTGCTGTTAGATAATGCTTAATTTCACATTACTTTTGAGGTTGCAGTCATTCAATGGGCTAAATAAGTCTTGTTATTGCACTAGGAGTTTGTAGCACGTAATTAATTACAGACTTCACTAAGTTTGTTGCATTTATGATCGTATGATATTGCAGAATTTGCTGTATGCAATCATTGACTTTCTTCCATTTTGTACGAGGGAATTTAAATGCTGTAATTGTTGGCTACTTTTAAAGTGGCTCAAGAAATTTATGCTCCTTTATGGGATCTTTGATTATTATCTTTTTGTTCTTTTTGGATGTTAGGGAATCAACTTGAATTATGTTATTTGGTTGCAGGGTTCAGCTGAAGTTGTGTATATGAGGAGAAGTGATGCAATTGCAGCTCTTAAAAAGTATAACAATGTACTTTTGGATGGAAAGCCTATGAAGATTGAAATTTTGGGTGCGTCAGAAGCTCCTGTTTCAGCTCGAGTGAATGTAACGGGGGTGAATGGAAGGCAGAAAAGGACAGTTGTTATGATGTATGTTTTCTGTTTTCTGTTTTTTTGTTATAATGAAATTGGCAAGCCTCTGAGTGAAGTTTTATATCATCCTCAACAAGCGTAGTCTAGCTGGTTGGGTTTAGTGTAGGGTGTATAATAGCTTCACAAGTACGCTTTCCTAATTGGTTATGAAGAAACTAGGAAATTGTGGTTACTTCAGTTTCATTCATTGACAATTTGAGCTTAGGTGGTACAATCACATTGAGGCAGCAATCAAAATCCTTTTGTTGAGAGTTTGTTTTTCAATAGTTTTCAAATGCTGCTTTCAAGAAATTGATTGATGCTTGGAGTTATGTAGGTCTGGAGCTGGTCGTGGTAGAGGACTTCCTGCATCTAACCGTGGTTCAAGGTAAGGTTTTATACTTCCACATACAGTATTTGTTACGTCTGTTGAATGCTTTTGTTTTCTGGATCCAAGCATCATTCATGTTCCAACTACCTTTTTTTTCTTCTTTCAAATGGCTTTTTCTTTTAGATTCCTTATGTGGGCCTCATATGGATGTATCATTGTTTGTTTGATTGTATAATTACATTAATGATTTCTCTACTTGTTGGCTTTTGATTTAGTCAAATTCGTCGTGGGGGGTTAATGAATGCTGGCAGAGGTGGTGCTCGTGGCCGAGGCCGAGGCCGTGGCCGTGGTCGTGGCAGTGGCAGTGGCAGTGGCCGTGGCCGTGGGAGGAAACAATTTATTGACAAGTCTGCAGTTGAGCTTGACAAAGAATTAGAAACCTACCATGCTGAAGCTATGCAGACCTAATCATGTTATGTCTGAGAGGTCAACCGATTGGTGGATTTAGTACCTTACCTTAAGTAGCTGTAGAACATATGTTGCGGTGGTGGTAGTGACTTGATTGTAATTTGCTTATATGCTGGTGTTTACGATAAATTTGCTGTCCTGTTTGGTACTCATTTTGATTTAGATGTGGAAGTTATATTGTAAATGTAAGTTGTTGAATCTTCTGGGGAGCTGGCCTTTGTAACCTTAAAGATAGTCATTCTCCTTCCGTTGGATCGATCTTCTGTTCGCCGACATACAACAAATCCAATTGGCTAGAGATTGTTCGCAGACGTCTTCACATCTATGGTTATTTATTTATAGTACCCTTAGAAGATGTACTTTTGTGAAAATTCAATGACATTTTGCTTCACATGTAACGCACAGTTTCTAGTTTGTGCGAAGATATGATGTAAAAGGGTGAAATTTAGGGGAGTAGAAAAGTTGCTTGGCTTAAGTTTTGGTATTAAGACCCATAAAAGATACGCCTAATGAGAGTAAAGGTTTCCGGTAGGTTTTAATTAATTTTGAAAATGTTAAAATTATTCTTTTATATTCTAAAACATTAAGATTTCACTTATTTTTAGTGAAAGGCTTAAATTTTAAAAGGAACATCTTACTCATACTAATTTTTGTCCGATAAATACCTAAATATAATCATTAATAAGATTTTGGTTTTTTATTTTATGAGAGTTTAATTAGTAATTCGTTGCATGCAAATTGCAAATTTTTAATATGGATGGTTATATATATATATAAGAAAATCATTAAAGTGATTGAAAATAATATGACTTAAGATCATATGTATGTTATCTAAAGTCATTTATCAAAATTATTAAAATACAATTTGAAAATTTAAATTTAGATATAATATTTTCAAATGATAGCGTGACTATGCATTATTTAGGGAATGTTACATTTCTTATAAAAAAGATGTACATGGTTAAAACTAGGTGATGATAGCTATTTATTGAATTCTGAAGGATGCTAAAATTAAGTCATTCCAAGGCACGAACTTAGATATATGTGTCGATATGTATTTATAAATAAGTTTTATTCTTGAGTATCATAAGATACAAATACTTTGTCATTGAATCAGTCTCTTCCCCCCATTTTTAGCATTAATTAGAATGTGATGCAGAAGACAAGAACTTAGGAATGGCAACCTTATGCTTTTGCTTCAACACTCTCACAAGAACCTTAATTAGCAATTCTATTTGGTGGGATCCTTCATATATATGTTAATCTTAACAAGAACATAGAAATTGGCGACGACTGTTAAACAAAACCGGTAATCAACATAAATCTTCTTGTCGATCACAGCTAACATTAATCTAAGACCAACAGTCCTATATTTGTAATGTTGTTGAAATAGGTCAGAAGGCTAAATTTGTTGAACTAGGAAAAGACAAAGCCCTGAATTTAGTAAATCAGCTTGACTTCTTAGCCATTAGTTTCTTCAACGAACCTTAAACAATACCCCTAACCATATAACAGGTTTTATTACTTTGTTATACACCGTCCCTCTACAGTTCTTGATCTTATCTATCTGTATCAAACATGCACCCCGCGATCTTATATTGCTTCAACCATAGCTGGACAAGTGATACTCAAAACCTCTCCTCTTCATCATCAACTCTGTTTCTCTGATATATTTGTAAGAAGGGGAAAAAAAACAAGAGTTTTCCATTCACTTCAAGTTCTAAGCCTCTCATTCTGGGGCATAAAGGGTTCTTCTCTTTTTCTTAAGTGCTGTTATCTTTTACCAAGTTGAAGAGGATTGTTGGGGAGTAATATTTTGTGAACGCTCTCCTTCCTTCATAGACAAAGAAGGAAAGAAGAAGCGAGCAAAGACAAAGAGAGGGGCCAAGTTCATGATGGTACGTGCATTAGAACGCGAAAGGAGCATTCAGGCAACAAAATCTTTCAGCTGGAGAAGAATGTACGAGGGCCAAGGTAGACAAGCTCATAGTATGATCTTAGAGAGTGGGAACGATGCAGAAGGTGGTGAGGATAATATATTGCATTCAAGAAGTTATGTGTCGAGGGCTATTGGAGACCGCCTTAGTGATTGTCAATATTTTGGGAGTCCCTTTGATCGCGAAAAACGTCAGATTCCACGTCCTGATGTTGCTGAGACCAAAACACCAAGCAGTCGGGAAAAGACTGGTCCCTCAGGTAAGCTTCAGCCGTTACCATGTCCAGGCTCGTTGGATTGTTATGTGAATCAGTTCAGATTCTGTTGAATGATAAAGGGAAGATGGTGATTTTTTTTTTTTTATTTGGTGGTTCAGAAATGGATATGATGAAGGAAAAGTTTGCTAAATTGCTTTTGGGAGAAGACATGTCTGGTGGTGGAAAAGGTGTTTCTTCAGCTTTGGCCTTGTCAAATGCCATTACAAATCTTGCTGGTAATGGAGTTTTCCTAAATAATGCAGTTGATTTTTCTGTAGTGAACATGAAATTTGTGATTGCATTGCTTAGATGAACAATGAAATTTTAGTTCCTATAAAAACTGGTTCCAAAATGTGACATGTTTCCTGTATGATCAGTAAATCAACGATAATAGTTGGTAAGAGGTTTATGTAAATACGGCTGAATGCTAATATCTGTTTGCCCTTTTGGACTGTTACATGATGCAGCATCCGTTTTTGGTGAACAAAAGAGATTGGAGCCCATGTCAGCAGAGACCAAAGCAAGGTGGGTAAGAGAGATTGAATGGCTTCTTTCGGTCACTGATCACATTGTTGAATTAGTCCCTTCACAACAATCCACAAATGGTGTCAATATGGAGGTAAGAAGTCAATACGGAGCATGCTAATTATGCATACATTGGTATGGAAACTTATTTCGCTGACATTCTTATTTTGTGCATCTGTCTTGACTATCATAGATCATGACGACACAGTTAAGAAGTGATCTGCTCACCAACATCCCTGGTTTGAGGAAGTTGGACGCCATCCTCATTGTAAGTTGATCCATATTCTTGTTCCTTGTGGTTACTGGAAAAGTGAATTCCTAGACAAGCTTAGACTCTTCCCTCGTTACCAAAATCTGCTAATCTGCTAAACAGGACCTCCTAGATAACTTCGCACACCAGAAAGAGTTCTGGTATGTGTCCAAAGACAGCAATGATTCACAAGAAGGGACTCCACCTAGAAATGATGACAAATGGTGGATTCCTACAGCTAAGGTACCCCCTGGTGGATTATCAGAGTCAACGAGAAGATGGCTGCAATTTCAGAAGGATTCTGTAAACCAAGTTCTTAAAGCGGCCATGGCTATAAATGCTCAAGTGCTGTCAGAAATGGAGATCCCTGAAAACTACATAGAGTCACTTCCCAAGGTATGGTATTGAAAGTGTCAACAACCCCCTTCTAAATCTCAAAACATCTGAGCCTTGACAACTAACTTTATCTGTTTTTACTGTTAGAATGGAAGATCAAGCCTTGGAGATTCCCTATACAAGAGTATAACAGTAGAATACTTTGATCCTCAGCAGTTCCTGTCAACCCTGGACCTGTCATCAGAACACAAAGTTCTTGATCTCAAAAACAGGATTGAGGCCTCCATTGTGATTTGGAAGAGGAAGATGAATCAAAAGGATGGAAAATCATCCTGGGGTTCGGCAGTTAGTTTGGAAAAGAGAGAACTCTTTGAGGAGAGAGCAGAAACCATCCTTCTTCTCCTCAAACAAAGGTTCCCAGGACTTCCACAATCTGCACTAGACATAAGCAAGATCCAATACAACAAGGTAAGGTAAATGTTGCCTGTTAATCTTCTCTTTCCAAGCCAACCGTAACTAATAAAATAGTTTACTTTGCGCAGGATGTAGGACAAGCCATTCTAGAGAGCTATTCAAGAATAATAGAGAGCTTGGCTTACACAATATTGTCAAGGATTGAGGATGTCATCTATGCAGATTCTCAGGTTCAAAGTCCACCTTCAGGGCCAAACGACAAGGTGGAGGAAGATACAGACAAGATGATTTCTTCAGAAACACCAACATCGAAGACACTCTTAGATTTCATGGGATGGAATGTGGACCAAAAAGAGGCAAAGAAAAGCAGCTCCATAGGCAGTGGTGAATATGACAAGCTTGCTATGAAAGCCTATTAAAACTATCCCAAAGAAGTCTTCCTGCTTAGAGAAGCTTGAGATCTTGAGCGGGCTAAAGAGCCCAACAGCTCGGCATTGACATCATAAATTGTACAAGTACAAAGGAAATGGAAAGGATAAAGAAGCCGAAACGCTAACTGAAGTTGAAACTTCCTACATATACCAATGTAGTTAGGAAATTGAATTTAACATTCACCAAATGTAGATAAGGAGCTTAGCAGTTGTGTTAGGAAAATCCACCATGTAACTACTGCGTTTAATTCATTTGTTATTGATTTGGCTAAACTAAATACACTTGCAAATAAGTGTATTATCCTTTCGGTTTGGACTTCCTGCCCTCTTTTGTTTGGCGTCAAACTTCAGCTTAGTACTCTCAGGACACATGCAAGGGACGATAGTAGCTTCTGTATACTGAAGTATATATGCCAATCCGATTGATGAAAAATAGTATCTTTGGTGGGATTACAGAGTACCAAATATCTTATCGTTGCGGGAACGACAAATGGCAAAATTTTCGATTTTATGACGCTATAGAGATGATAACATGTATGAGTTAAGAGTTGAATCCAACTCCTGGAACATGCCCGTTATCTAGTCAATGCCTCAATAAGCATGTAAAGCATGGAAAGATACGATGTTCAAAAGGTTCTGACATCCTTTTCTGTAACGTTTTCCAGCAAACGAAGGATAAAAATATGAAAAGGACACGCAATTAGGAATCTCTTTTATCCTAGCCAACACGAGTAACCGCAGCATGTATTGCATCTGCAAGATGAGGGACTGTTGCAGAACTAAGCCCTGCCATGCTTATCCTCCTGTAGAAAAAAAAAAAAAAGGAAAAGAAGCACATTATATCATCACCATCCCACTCAAATTGAGCATCAGTAAACTGCATTTAGTGGTAAATATGATATTGTTAGAACCTGGAAATTAGCATCATTACGGTAACCAGAATCGTGAACCTTTATCTGACTCTATAATCATATTGGAGCATTAACATTTTTGAAGGATTTGAAAAATGTCCAGCTTAATTTTTAGTTAATACCAGTAATTAGGTTATGGAAAAGGGCAAGAAAAACGTTAATCACAAACAGATCGGAAGGACAAACATCTGAGCTTTCAAATATTGTAATTTCAAGTTTCGAAAAGGATGATAAAATTACCCATCGGATGTCATGTAAATGTGATACTCTTTGGTCATAAAGGCAACTTGTTCACTGTTCAAGCCAGTGAAGGTAAACATTCCAATCTGCTCGAAGATGTGACTCCAGCGACCAGGAGTGCCTAAGACAACGAAAAGAGCATTCAAAAAAATCCACAAACTAGTACATCATGATGATGTACATAACCAAGCTAGGATTAGAATACTTGAATATTGATGTAACAAACACAGATGCATGAAATTAGGGTGTTATAAAAGGAAGGAGTTGAGAAAAATGCTCAAAGGTTACGCAGACAGTTTGCATCAGAAACTTGAAGGTACAGGATACCTTCATGGTATTGTCACATGATTTTTTTGACTAGATGTCATCTCGTGCACAGGTCAATTTAATAACTTCATAATCTTGACCCTAAATGCTAATGAAAGAAAGATAATTAAAGTTGGATAACAGGAAGTGGACCAGAGTACCTCTAGCACATATAGCATTAAAAAGTTTCTCTCGCATATCAATAATCCGGTCGGCCATTCCTTTCAGCTCAATGGTCCATTCGTTATACATATCCCTGCAACAAATAACAAAAGTTGAAGAACACTAGAGGTTAATCTCATGAATTCTAATTGCTTCATCAAATGGCGTAGGTCTATGACTCGTTTCATCAGATCAGATGGTAAGGAAGAAATGACTCAAACTAATAATAACTAAATAAATGTAGCATTATTGTTGGTCATTTAACTTTGAATATTCCAAATACTATGTATATTTTCAAGGAATTTAAATAGCTTATTGCTTCATTGGTCACAAGAAGCTCTAATACTATTCCATTCTTACCAAGTGCAAATATGCATTTCTATGCTTACACCTTATGAGCTAATAAACTATCCCAATGCTGACCAGGTATATACCTGTCTTTAAGAATTGTAGCAACAATAGATGCACCATGAATGGGTGGATTCGAATACATGGGCCGGATCACAAGTTTCAGCTGGCTCTCAACCCTGCTTGCCACATCTGCCGTCTTGCAGATCTGTAAAAATTTAGCGATATGATTATATGGTTTATTTTTCAGAAGCATTTTAAAAAGAAACCCTACGGAAACTTGAGGTTTCTATGCAAACATATAATCTTCTAACAAACAATTTGGTGCTCTAATATAATATCACCACCTCCAACCTAATCCCCAACTCCTTCTTCCACGTATCAACCTTGAATATCAACAAAGGGAATTTTCCTTGACAAAGAAAAGTTGATTTGATACCATAAACCAAGAAATTAAATAAACCAAATTTATAAACTTAACCAAAATGGAAGCTGTTGCATTGTAGAAACTCAGTTATGCAAATAAAAAGCTTCAGTTATTCAATGTGCATTAAATAAGGGCTTTTAAGCAAAAGAAGAGCATTTCAGAGAAGAGGATCTTACAATGCTGAGAGCACCAACACGTTCCCCATAGAGCCCCATATTTTTAGCATAACTCTGTGCTACTAGACACTCACCACCATCTGCAACAAACATTCGAACAGACTGTGCATCTGCATCTAGGCTACCACTTGCAAATCCCTAAAAGTATCAATTGTGGAGTATTCATCAGTCAGAATGCTTCAATCTTCTAGCATGAAGAATATTTAATTACTACAGAGTAATAATCTAGAGGTAGTTTGAGTCTTTGGAAGAACTAGGGAGGCTTATGAAGACTTAACAGCTCATACACAACAACAAATGCAGATATGGTTATGATCTCAAATTACTTTAGCCTCCATTTTTCCAACAATGTTCCTGTACCTGATATGCACTGTCAAAGAAAGGTAGCAAAGCTTTTGATCGTATCAACTGTCTGATCTGCTTCCACTGGTGAAGGCTTGGGTCAACACCAGTTGGGTTATGAGCACATGCATGAAGAAGCACGATTGATCCTGATGGTGCAGCTTCAAGATCCTCCATCAATCCTTTATTTCACAAGTATGGCAAAAGTTAAATCTTTGAGTTGCGGAATTTAACAACTAAGAATCATAAGATACTCTATTACTAATCAAGTTTTAAGTGCACATAAGCGTCTCAAATTCATTAAATCATTCAGTCAGACTAACACCATAATCCATAAACATCAGCAGTTACATATGTCCTATGTTGTATGTTTAACACATTAAGAACAACTATAAGCTTAGAAGCAACAATAATACAAGATGACGCCAAAATGAGTTCACTTAGAACAAAGGTCAAACCTTGGAAGTTCAGACCACGTGTTGTT
>JANKYE010000224.1:9341206-9353786 GCA_032467995.1 Erythroxylum dillonii
GGATCATAATAACGGTATGTTTTCACAGACAATCCGGCAAGAGTGAAGATTTTTGCATGATTTCCCCAAGTTGGCTGCGGAATGTATATTGTGAGCTGCCAAAAAATTGTGGATAAAAGTCAATTACAGTTTCGATTACTCCAGTCTATTTTCTTATTTTAAAAAAGAAAAAGACTATTGAGCACAAATGACAATGAGGGGTAAAAAAAAGAAGCGACTTACTTGGTGATGATGCCTTGCAAGAAACTCGCTACCAACCCTAAGAGAACCAGTACCTGACAAGCACTGGACGGTAGTCACCCTGTTCTCTTGAATGGCTGGGCTGTTGAAAAGCAAGCAAAATATAAAATTGACAATCCAGAAAACTTTGGTTGTTGTAGCAGTTAATCATTTTTTATCCAAATTAATGTCCTAAACTTATTTTCAGTACCACCTTCTCACTAGTTATTCGAAAACTTGCAAGTTCCAACAGTCTCTTTACCTATCAGCACCAAGAATAAGTTTGGCACTCAATTTGTTGAACTCCGCCAGCCCAACAATTGGAAGATACTCTTTGACCCGAGAACTGGAAAATGCAGAACAGTAAAGACATTAATAAATATAAAACAACAAGTGCAACCACAGATAGAAATAGCAATTTAGTAGCTTACGGATCATTAACTAAAATTTGCTCTGCCCGTCTAACAACATTTAGAACCAGAGGCTTCCCTTCCTGCGTCACACCATTAACTTTGCAATTAAATGAATTAATATTGCAGCATAACACTTGCGTAAAGACCATGATCAGAGAATTTAAGCGTGCATACACGTAGACAAATACACAAGACACAATTAATGAAAGGATAAAAAGGCAAACCTCAGTTCTGTAAGCACCAACGCCCAAATTCAACTTATTAGGGCTGGTATCCTTGTTATAAGCGACTGTGACCTGTTTGTTTGACAATAAATATAGTGATTAACATGAAACAATTTGTTAAGCAGAGTGAGAACAACGCATTAAACGAATCCCATTAGTAAGAGTAAAATTTATCAAACTATAAGGTCAAAAATAAATGCCCAATTCTTTTTATATAAAAGAAATATGCAAGCAAGACTCTGATCCAATGATCTTGTAACCAACAACTCAACGTAATCTTGCTTAAGCATGCATCTTCTTGATGCGTTTGATCACCTAATGGATCAAGTAACTAATTCTTTGTTTGATCAGCTAATGGATCAACTGTATACTTCCAAAAAAACAACGTGGGACACCATAAGCACAGAACCTGCTTATGTATGAGCGCAAATGAACAGAATAAAAACGAAGATGAAACAGAAGAAGAAGAAGAAGAGAGTTACCCCGAGAATAGGATCTTCAGGAGCCCGCACGATGTTAGCAAACACAGAGTCAGAATCCATAGGTTAAAACTCTCTTTCGACCAGATTACTAACGAAGACGTCAAAGATTGATCATATAGAGGTATATATATTAAGTAGTCTGGTGTGATCTCTGTTTTGGCTATTTGGGTTTCTGTAAAAATGTTTTGAGTTACTATGGGCGCCGTTGGAGTTAAGACTTGTTTTGTATCCTCTGTCCTGCAAGTGCCGGCCCATTGTTTAAGGTTTGTTTTTCAACTGTCGTCGTTTCAGCATATGCTTGTCGTTTGGCTATATTTACATAGGTTTCCCAATCAAACAATAATTGTATGTTCTGTCTCCACTTTCAATGAAAATGTTACTTGGTTTTGCTGTCTGAAATGCTGATTAACTAAGAAAATTACAATTACATCCATCGATTCAAGACAATTTTAAGTGATATAATAATATAAAGACAAGTTCTATGAAGAAAAAGTTGTTTTGGTTCGTCGAACGAGCCAAAAGATGTCGCTGCTCTGCCTCTGCCTCTGCGCTGTCTTCCTCTGCTTCTCGCCGCTTTGCTGCGCCTGCTTCTGCTTGCCAACACACAACACAATCGTCCTTGTTATTACGATTACGATTATATAACAAAACGCAAGTTTTGTTTTCTTTACCTGGAAATGAAAAGTTGGGTTTCGACCTTTGGATAGTATTGAGAGTCCATCACGAACAGCCACTGCGTACATGCACAACACAAACAATGAAATTTCATATTATTTTTAATTATTTATGTTGTTTGACTCTGTTTTTTTTTTCGTCAATAAATATAAATGTAATGTTGATTTACCTAGAGCTGGTCGACAGTCCTCCCCTCTGTCGTTAATGGAGATTTGTTGCAACTTCTCGTTAGCTGAGGAGGACGTGTATCGTGAGCGGGTGTGCAAAAACATGGGCAAATCCTCTGCCTCAAATCCACGCTTCCAGGTCCAGCCATTTTCTCTCACATTCTCCTCCGAAGATGAAGAACTGGAGTCCCTGTACGCAAGTGCGTTAGTTCTATATATTATCATGCAGTTGACAGTGCTCATTTTCTGGATGAACACTCCAAAGGGTCTATATATTTGGAATGATTGTGTTATGCTACTGGAGAGAAAAAGGATGCTAGGGAATTGTACCTCCTCGCATCTTCATTTGATATATCAAATTGCAGGATTGCTGCTCAAAAAGAAAATAAAACAAACAAACGCTTGTTGAATAAGTAGACTTCTGTACTTGGTCACGCCAAATCCAGACAGACATAAGCCTCAATAAACATAGATAGAACGAGGAAAAGAAGGGTGGGAGTGCTTACGGGTTGATAAATATCTGCGGTGAACTTTAGGCAAGCTAGAGTTCCACCTTACTCTTGCTAGAGCAAGCTGGTGAGCGTATTCTTGGCAGGTCGTAAGTCTCTAATTTGGAAAGACAATATTAAGCTTGATGAGTTAATAAATAAACGTATAAAAAACAGAGCAATTGGAGTCTTGTCAAGTTGGTGAGTTTTGAAGTGGGTATATAGTATTTACTAACTTGTTTAAGGCAGTTGATGCTATGCTCAGCTTCAGAGAATGCGTTAGTCTTGGAAATGCTAGAATTTAGATTAGATGATACACACCCCACATGATCGACAACAGTCACCACAGCCCGACATATGTACTCCTTCGTGGTTTCCAAAACTCTGCAGAAGTATATTTTGTCATAAGCTTGGAAAGACCCTTAAATGGATTTAGTTTGTCAAAGTAAAACTTAAGAGAGATGGATGATGGGGCACTCACTGTTTCTTTTCTTTGGCATTCAGGAAAGACTTTTCACAGTAGTCCGCTGCATGATGGAGTTGGGAACGTAGCTCTTTGAGTTCCTTCAATTTTTAACAGAAGAATAAATATTACAGCAAGTCGTATTAGCTAGTGAAAACGAAATAAAGTGGGGGAAAGACGAGGACTTGGAGAGACTTGTCAAAGCGAGTGGCATCTGCTGATTCACTTTCTGAATTCTGATGGCCAGATGCTTTAGACACTTGCATTCTTTCGGTCTCTCCTGGAAGCTAAGATAGAGGGATTGAAGAACGAAGATAGATTTGCAGATAAAAATTTACTTTGAAATCATTCATGCAACGCAAACTCATCTCAGGTTCAGTGTTTTTAAAAGTTGAAGCCAAAAAGAGCAAAAGACAGTAAAAGACAAGGGAACTGGAGGGCTCGTGAAACCACCATTATCTTGACTCAGAGAATGAAAGGTCATAACAAGTGAGATATCTGCGAAATTAAGGCATTAAAAAGATGCACAGAAGGTGACAAAATAAGACTGCAGACCCGTGATCTTATGTTTCCTTTTTTTTCTTTTCCTTTTCTCCAAACAAAACAGATGCAGACACTGATTTTCCTCTGATTGCAATCACATAACTCCAAAGATTTTTATTAATATTTATCGTGCACATTGAATGAGATACACGCAAATTTTACTGAGTTTCCTTTTCCATTTTAAGTTCCGAAACAATTTCTTTGTAAAAAGAAGGTTAAGTAATGACCCTCTTTTGATTTCTCTACGATATAAAGTCATTGTCATTATCATGCCTATATTTAAATAACCTTGCTACTGTTGTTATATTAAACGAGTATTTTTGGCATTACTTGGTCCCCAAAACACTCCTGCTATTTGCTAATAATCATTTTGACTGAAATTGATCTTATTGCCACATACAAAAGTTAGGGTGATTGTTAACATGATTAACATTTAGAACAAAAATTGAACGGAGATGAAACAAAATCTGGCATATACAACATTATGAAGTTTAGTATGTTCTGCGATTCAGGAAGGAAACATATAGTGGTATATTATTTATATCTGAAAGTCAATAACACAGGCACCAAGCTTTTCTGCTGCCTCAATTTCCATCAGGACTTTGCCTGTGTGATGATCTGAAAACCCAGATGAAGATAGAATGTCTATCAGATTCTTGTGCACTACTTGCTTAGCTGAATTTTGTAAACTTTTGTGCTTCCCATGTTTCAAAGGTTTGGCTTTGATCTTAACTCTAGCGTCTGCCATCTCGCTAGCTTTCGTATTCCCTGCAACAACATAACATACTGATTTCATCAACTCAACAATTTAGATGCAAACTGATCTGAATACAACCTGCTAAGTTGCAAGAACACAATTATGAAGGCATTTGGGCCTGGTAGAGGGAAAACTATGAAATGAACAGGTCCTATGAGAAGGGTGTCTACGGTCTACCACTAGGCCACACTCCATTCCTTAGAGCAAGGATATGTATTGCCAACCACCAGTAGTTCTATATCTGTTATCTCATAGTAATTTCCGTCCAAATGAGAATAGAATATGCAAGTCGAAGATAGGCCTTCTTTTCCCTCTCTGGTTCAAAACCACAGGCACTTAAAGTTTACTTTCATTAGGTGATTTTGTTGCCTTTGTCAAAATCCCGAATGCCTCCATCCATTCATTCTTCATACATAGAATATTAATTAATTTGAAATGAACTAGCAGATTCATTTCAAAAAAATATGCGCTGAGCGCATATGATAACGTTTATAAAAAAAAACTAGCAGATTCATGTTTGCCGTTTCAGAAACCAAACTTAGCACCTGGAAAATGATAAACGCTTAAGCTAGACCTTTAAAATTAGTTTTGCTGGAGAATCGAGATGATGTGTACTAACAATATTTGGCCGAGTGTTCTAAATATGGACAGGGCAGCTGGAAACTTATCTCATTTGATCCCATCTCTAAGAAAACCCCTCAAGTGCTTCCATACGAAATTATGGTCCAAAATGTTGTTCAATCTTCATCTCCCTCAAGACTACTGAAGCCAATCTAGTACGATCCTTATTCCCCTCAAATCTACTGAAGCATTCAAACAAGGGAATAGGACTAAACACTGACTAGAAACAGAAAGCTGTGAAATGCTACATGAAGGAGAGAATTGATAATAAAAAGCCAGACCCCTTACCAAACTCTACAAAAGGCATATTTCTTGTTCTATACAAAGGATCATTAAAGATACAAAATTAACCAGTGTGTGAAGCCGGGCATGACGAGCTGCATCCCATTTGGAACTTCCTTCCTTTTTAATCCTAAGTTTTGTTTTAAGATTTTACAGAACACTAAGACAAGTTACATTTACATTATAATTGTCACGCGTTACCTTATTAGGAGAACTAGATTCAGAGAATTTTGAATTTACAAACTCACATAATAACTTCCATACTGCCTATCCTACTGCTTTGAGCTTAGGAAGCATTGATTGACTGGCTAAATATTACCTTCATGCTTTCTGGTGATAGAATCTTGCCTTACAAGAGATGACTTACCACGTCTAAGGCATAACCATGTTCTCTCCTCTTCATTATCGTGTTCTGACATAATTGGAACATGCCAGTGACCTTCCTCCGATTCCTGTTCATTGTTTTCCAAGTTTAGCATAGCTCCCAAAATTGTCACTAACACATAGGTAAAATTCAAAAACATGCATACCAACACTTTTTATTAATATTTCACATTAAGCTGGAAACAAAACAAGGGAGAAGCTGTTCAAAGTATCACCTGAATTACAACAGACCAAGGCAGAGGCATGTGAAAAACTGGGCCAGAGTTGGAAAAACTGAAACGGACCTTCCATAACCAACAAAACAGATGTTTTGTTATGATAGATCGGATTCAAGATAGCTTTTGAACAAGATATCTTACTTCTTATGTGAGTAAATCTTGCAGAAGAAGACAAATCATATCATGATAAATGAGTCAGGAAGAGACTAACTCACTTGGTGCCTTTCTTTCCATTTTGGAAAGTAGTCATTTCCTAGAAGTAGAAATGTATGGTCTCTCATCTCATCGTTGGTCACTATTAAACATTTGAATTTTATAGCTGCATATAACCAGTACCTGAATCATAGGTTACTACCATAGGCTTTGAATGCTATTGCATCATTTTATAAAAATTTACTGATGCAGCAGAAAGTGATGGAACTGGATAATTAACTTTGAAACACAAAGATACATGCCATATCATTCTCACCAATCATCATTTGATCCGGTAGGTGTCGCATATAGTGCATCAGCATTTCTCCACTTCTCAATCAGAGCCTTATTTACAGGTACACGCATTTTGGGTGAAGCAATGCGCTTATTGTGCAAAATAATGAGCGGCCATCCTTTGGAAGGCAGTTTTTGGCGTAATCCATTAACAACAGTATTGATCTACAGAATAAGCCATGCAAGAACCATGTTAAGAAACATGAAAGGTAAAAAATCTCCTAAATCTGTTTATTTCAGCACTTTGAGCGCAATTCAAATACCTTAGAGGGTAAAAATCTTCTCTGGTCAAAAAGACCCACGTTAGCAGCATCCACCACTGCTTCAAAGGGTCCATAATAGTCAAGCCATTTCTGCAAATAAATCACTAGGCTTCAATCATCTCATCAAATTCTCACATAATTATACAAGTAATATGAAGAAAATTCCATACTTGAAATTTTTCAAAACTTGAATCCCTATCTCTCCTTATGGCTAAAGAAGCAACTGAGTCAGCAAAGTTCTCTGTTTCTATAGGATTTAGGTCAACTGCAACCAATTTCTCCCCACAGCAATTGCAAAATCCATCATGTGCAATATATGTACATGAAATGGACCACCTACCCTTACCCAGCCAACCCTGCCCGTGCCATCCTCCACCTCCATTTTCAGTTGCTTCTTTAACAAGTCTCTTGTCCCACTTTCGTTTCCCCACTCTTGAAGCTGCCTCACTCTTAAACCATCTAACTATTGTCCCTGCAGTAGAGGGTGAAACTTTACCTACATATGTTCTAAGTTTATGCAACAAATAGTAAACCTTGTCAGCTTTACCAGCTTCTATACTAACTTTTAAGAGTGCCTCCAGCTCAGACTCTTCAGGATAAACATCATGCTCCAACATGTGTTTTTCTACAGAAAATGCTTTAGCAATATCTCCAGTACTGCAAAAAGCAGTTAGAGCAGGAACATAGGACCTCAATTTAGGTTTTATGCCCAAACTTTTCATTTTCTTCACCATATCAAAGGCCATATCACCATTACCAGTTGACATTGCCATCCTAGCAACAGCCGTCAATATTGCTTCATTCATCGGGACATTATCCATACACATCCTCTCATAGATTTCAAAACCCCTCTGAAGCGCATAGTTCTTGACATCTTCACTTACACAAATCAAGTTATCATTTCCGTTGTCACTCTGCCTGTCCTGCTTAAATATACTTAAACCATCTTGAGATTGTGATTGTGGGTTACTAGACTCACTAGAATACTGGGTTGAGTGCTGCTGTTCAATCGGATTATTGTGTAAACCATTACAATTGACACTAGAATTGAACTCCATCTTATCACTATCAATCGATTCCATCCCACTATTGGAAACTTGAATATTAGAAGTGTTAGCATCAGAACTCGTATCACCACTAGAATTTGAAATCTTACTATCAGAAACCCTGTTAGAGACTGCATGCAAAGTTCTACTAACACTGCCACTTTTAGCTGGTTGGACAAAACCCACTGCAGCTGAGGAACAAAGATACAATAGCACAGTGTAATGGTATTGTCCTAACTTAATCCCTTCTCCCTGAGCTAAATCATACAACTTAATTGCACCCATGACATCTCCTCTTTTTGAGCACATATCCAAGCTGGCACGTAAAGGAAGATTTTTTGAATCAGAGTCCTCTTCCTTAGACCCCTTTTCAATTTTCACCTTAAAGCCATCACCTTTCCCCTTGGTTTTCTTCTCCTTCATTGCAGCACCGTTAAGTAATTGGCTGTCTTTAATTTGCTCAAATTCTGTAACTTCGCTTCCATCCCGGGAACCCGTAGGTGAACTAACAGAACGTATTTTCCTCCTTTTACGAGAAGCTAGGTCCCGTCCTATATTTCCTTTCTTTATGATCATGTTTTCTGTCTTTTCCTCTACTGCTGGACTCACCAACTTCCTCGCGGACTGTTTCCTTGCCCTTTCACCCTCAGAACTTAAGGAAGATAACCCAGAACCAGTTTTTCTTTCACTTTTCGAATTCGTGGTCATTTCTGGAGTTAGGTGGTCCGTCGGGGACAAATGTGCACGTGTGCTGCTAGCATGAGCTACAACCGGGGAAAAAGGTGTGTGCTTTGGAGGTGAGGAAACAAGAAGATGAAAGAAACAGGGGAATTCAGCGGTGTTAAGAAGAGGTGAAGGACACTTACTGAGAGGAGGTGAGAGAAGGCTCTTTTGGTGCAGAATGTTGAAGGTAAAGAAAGCCATGTGTGGCCATTAAGAGGCCTCTTAGCAATATTACCTCTCAATCCACGGACGTCGTTAAGTGCCTGGATTATTGGTATTTGCATCATTGATGTATTGTAAAGCCATTATTAGACATTGGTGGACGAGGACTAGTAAATTACTTAACTCAGAAGCTCATAGTAGGCCGAATTGCTGAAAAGAAAATAACAATTCGGTCGATGATACACCTTTTAAATATGGATTTTCAACTTTTATATTGAATTCTTAAAAATAAGTTAAAATGATTCCATGATGTCTTTTTATTACTTATACATGATCTTATTTTCAGATTTAAATTATATTTTAGTAAAATGTTTGATTTAATTAAAAAATTAATAGTAGATGAATCGGAAAAAGAGGAAGTAAGTATGACAAGGGAGAGGAGCCATTAAGGCACATGATTGCCTGCAAAGGTGGATTTAGTGTTTAACTGTACATTTGATGGTGGTTTATACTTCATGTACTCTGTGTTTTTTGAAGAAAATCATATATGAAATTACGATAATGCAAGCAGTTTTGAAGGCTCTAAGCGATGTGAAAAAGTTTAATATTGTTAAGTAATAAAATTATTGCCCTTCTGATATTCCTAAAAAAGAGCATTTTTATCACTCAATTAACATATTTCTTAATCTCCATTGCAACTTTAATTTTAAAAGTAAAGCCAAAGATTCAATAAAAGAATGCTCCAAAGATAATCTCTGCTTGCTTGAAGAAGGGTTTTGTCCAGGGAATCACATTCATAGGAGATAACAAACAGCTACAATGAACAAAACCAAAAAGGGTATATAGCTCTACTGCATGTTGCTGGTGGCTATATGATAGTCCTCAGCATCAGTATCAGTATCTAAGAAATGAAATCGGATCATACTAAACGTCAACATCAACTTCATGCTCTCCTCCAGAAAGTTTAAAACTGTCATAAAGGCATTGAGATACCTGCAATATAGACATTCCACGTAAAGAATTAATCAACAATCTAATTCAAATAAGAAATATGCATAACCAAGCATGATAAATAGAACATCTTCATGAGCAATAGTTTGAACTTTGAAGTGTTATGATTGATATCTCCATCACTTTTCTGCAAAGTGGTGGCAGCAAGAAGTAAAATATGCCACTTTCCATTCTCTAAAGCCACTAAATTACCCATTCCATTAAAAGGTGCCCTTATTATTAAGCCACCAAGCTTTCATACAAGATATAAGTCACTTCATATCCATATAGCCTTTATAGCCTTGGCTAACTAGTGAAAAGAAAAGTACAGCAAAATCCATTATACATATATGAACCCAAAAAAGATCAAAGAACTTGGCACTTAGTTGTGTGAAGATTACAACTTCATTGAATTGTTCAAATTTATGAATCATGATATTAGGAATAAAACACAACCCAAATATTTATGTTTAGATCAAACTTCTCAATTCCAATCTATTAAAACATCAACATTCTTGACAATTGGAGTACAACTCCAAAAGGACAATCAATATAACACTATCCCCACAATTATTCGTTGGCATAAAAAGACAAGCATGGTCGGCATCCTTAGGCATAATGGCTCTGATATGAGACTAGTTAACTAACTAAATAACTAAATACAACTCGATAATTATTTAGTTTTCACTATAGGGATTTAATAAATTTCTTTCTCAATGAATTTATAATTAAACATAAAATTTTTGCGAGTAAAATATATGAACATCCCATTTGATTTTGCTCATTCTATACAATTTACTTATTGTATAAAATTATTTAAAATACATTTTAGGGTATTAGAAATACAAAAATTCAATTTTTTTACTAATTTTTGTCCAGATATTTTAATATGATTCGCTATCAGATAAGAACAATCATACAGACTTTATCATGTGTTTACTAGTTTGTCACACAACATTCTATATTAAAATAAAAAAAATTCAACAAAAGTCTCTTTTACCATATTTGACACTGCAAAGTACTTTTAAATTTAGAATAATAAGAATATCTTAAAAAATGAGTAAAGCCACAACGGAGATTCATATCATTTACCTTATTTTTATACTTAAACTCTAAAACAAACCCATATTGCAATATTACAAACAAAGCTGAGCAGCCTGAAAAAAGTAGGTTACGATGATGGTAGTGATGACCAAGAGTCCTCGAGCTACTACTAACCAAGTCAAAAATCTTTATAACGTACTGAGATTTTAGGATCATAAAGAATTTAATGATGTAACAAAAACTGAAGTTCCAATGATATAACTAGTTTACAAGTCATATGGCAACAGATCGGTTCTTAAAATCTCTCTACGATGACCTCCCAAATGTTTTCAAATCCTCCATCTTTCTTAAGGATCTCAATCCCTGGAGACTAATCAAACATAATCCTCTGTTTTAACCCAACTAGAGAAACATTACGGTCATGACATCTTCACTACTGGACAGGAAGTGCTTAACGGCCTACTTGTAGCTACAACTGAAAACAATGCACAATGTATCCGATCGATCATATGGACTAGTACGTTGTGTAGCGTATAAACAATATGTACAAGCATTTCTTGAGTTAGCAAAACAAACAAACAGTTGGTGTGCGTAATGTTAGATGCATACTTTACAGAAAAATTATGTAGTTTAGAAACCACCTTGAGGCACTAAAGCCCAGCTATCGGACTCATTGGACAAGCTTGATATCAACCTCGACAAAGCTATTGCACTGTGCAATGGCATCATCGATCCCACACAGCTCAGTTGCAGAGGTAATCTATAAACCAAAACAAAAATTGAACAACCAAAGTAAAAGGATACCCAGTTAAAGTATTATAGTGGAAATGTAACCAAGGAGCGGGTAAAAAGCAAAAGGAGTGGAAAAAAACAAAAGAGACCTTGAGGAGCGAGAGAGACGCCTGGAAGAGACTGAGACCAGGAGAGGAGTGGAGGACTGGAGCGAAGGGATGGATTTGTTGTTGAACTTGAGAGCAATGGGCTGTAACCGAGACGATAATCGAGAAACAAACTTCGAGGTCGACATTCTAGGAGGGTTTTAGCGGTCTCTTGTGTACTTTATCTTCTCAACTCAGCTGCCGTTGGGATGAAGAAGAAAAGAAGAAAGATCTGAGGGTAGTTTGGGTAGTGGACCAGGTTTTATCTTTCTTTTTCCCCGGTTCACTATCTATAACTAAAATAAAAAGAAGTAATTTTGATATACGAAACATAAAATTATGAACTAATTATTTTAAATTTTTATGTAATTTTATAATTTTAAAAAACAATAAAAATATTTAAACTTTTAATTTTTAAAAAATAATCTATTATTAGTCGTTTTATTAACAAAATTAACGTGATAAGAAAGATTAGCTCTTCTCTGTTCTCTAACGAGATGATAAGTACATAAATAAATTTAAAAGAAAATTAAGGAACTTTTCGTTTCCTTTCTATTTTGTTATTGTAGATGTTGGCTTACGTTTTTGCAAAAAAGTCGGGAAGCGCTTGATTCATAGAGGATAATGAGAATAGGAATAGAAATGAATATAGTAAAAAATGAGAATGAATATAATCATTATAATTAAGATGGTTGGTTAAGATAAATGAATAATTACCATTATCATTGATTATGGTTGGTTTGTTAAAAATATTAAGAAATAAAAATTTGTTAAATTTTTATTTTATAACAAATTTTAAATAATTATTTTTAATTTATGCACCCTAATTATAATAACAAAATATTTAAAACCAAGTATATTGCGATTTTTTCTTTTCGATAGCTCTTGAAAAAAAATACTCTACTATTTTCTTGCATCAATATATCATTAGTTACATAATACCCTCAAAATATAAATTAATCGTCCATAATATTGTGTAATTTATCGACACAACCATAATATCCACCATTTCATTGTTACAGTAAAATTAAGTAACATAGTTTAATATAATT
>JANKYE010000224.1:9440008-9450467 GCA_032467995.1 Erythroxylum dillonii
TTATGAAGTGTTAACAAGTTTGATGCATACATGATTTATAATTGCTCATGAATTGTTTGATAAATTGAGAATTTTGAGAAATAAGTGTTTGGTGATTCTTTTCATGCGAAATTACTATGGTTTCCAAAAATGTTTCTCTATTATAAACTTATTACCCCCGAGCTTTAAGCTCACTCCTATCCTCCTCTTCATGTCCAGGTGATGAGCAAAAGATGAAGTGAAAGAGAGTCAAGACCTAAGAGAGTCAAGACCTAACTCCGATTATGCATATTTTTGTATTTTAAGCTAGATTTTTGTAACTATGAGGTTTTAGTCGCATTTTAAGTATTATTGGTTCAAGTATCTTATGTATTCTGGGATTTTGATACATTGATGTATTATGGTTTGAAATGTCACTTCAACATTGTAAAGAACCCTTCTCTTTGATGTTACTAAATTATGAATCATATATGGATGATGTTGAGTGGAAATATGAATTTGCGTATGGATAAGGTTGAGATGATGAATTTTGATCATGAATTGTTGATTCATAAGTGAGATGTTATGGGAGAAAGATAGGAATTATGAATAATGAGAATTAGTCATAAGCAATGAATTAAATGAAAAGAGATTAGAGAGTATTATGAGATAATATTGAATTGTTATGAAATGATGATGCATTAGAGGGAATGAATTTGGGACAACGTAAATTGAAAGTAAGATAAAAGTGATGTAGAAACCATTAGAAATTTTAGGTTTAGGGGTTGAGATTTTAGAGGTTTCGCCGTGGTGAAATCACAAGGATCGTCATGGCAAACTTTTCCTGAAGGATCTCAGCAAAAGTTTCCGTCCATTCGCCGCGGCAAACTCCTTGGCTTCGTCATGGCAAAGTCAGTCTTTTAAGACCGCCGCGGTGACCCAAAGGGGTTAGTGCAGTTTCCCTCGGAGAATTTTGGCAGGTATAATATGATTGAGGACATAATCATAAGAATAAATTATCGTTTATCAATTGATCAAATATAAAAAAATCAGAATGGTATGAGACTTTAAGTTTCATGATTTCATTGGATTACGCTCACGTTTGTATGACAAGCGAGGATTGGACCAATAGAAGTGATATCAAACCATAAAGATGAATAAAAAATGGTTAAGGAGATTAAATTGGAACACGCCCATGTTTTATGGTTTAAGGGTTGGACTCTAAAAATGGGGCCCAACAAGGAAGGAGTTGGAAGAGGAATGCTTTAAGAAGGATCCAGAAGTTATAACACAGTTGCTAATTGGAGACTAAGAAGCAGTGAAATCGACGATTGATAAGCTTGTCCAGAAATAGATGCAGTAGGTTGAGAAAGAGCGGAGCTCTGGTGGTGATGGTGATCGTCGGTGGTGATTTACCACAACTGTTGCAGATGGGTGTTCCTGTTTTAGATGATCTTCATATTTCTGTAAAATCAAGATTTTAGGATCAAAAATCTATTTTCCATTTTTATTGACGCAGGTCAGTGTTGACTAACAACATCAAAATTTTGGATGACAACATCTTGGGGAATTTGAGACTTTTAAGTGAGATTGTGGTTGGAGACATGATAGAGCATGATGGTGGTATGGTGTCTGTGTTCCAGTAGTTTTGTATATTTCATTGATGCGACTTGTATATAAAGATAATGTTTGGATTATTACAATGGGGTTTAACTACTAAGTAAAATTGTTTAGAATTTGGATTTCTGTCGAATCCATGTATTGTACATAAATGGTTTTAACTAATCTTTATAAAAAAAAGTGGGTGATAACTTAAATTGTAGAGCAATGACTGATTTTCCAAATTGAAACAACAGAAGATAATGTTCTTTGTAAAGGTTTTTTAACTCTTTTGTATTGTACATAAATGGTTTTAACTAACGAAACATCAATTATCTTTCAAAAACAAAAATGTGGGAAATAAATTACATGAATCATCGAGAAATGATTGATTTTCCAAATTGAAATAACAGAAGAGAATGTTCTTTGTTAAGGTTTTTAACTCTTCTATTATTTCTTTTTGCAGGTCATCATCAGATGATGATAACTATGGTGATTCATTGAAGGCGGAAGAGGAATATGCAAGTCGGAGAAGAATATGGAAATCAACATTATTCAGTTAGTGTGGAGAAATGCAGGATACGTCAACTAACAACGTGAGTCACAACTTTCTTGAAGAGAAGTGCTTAGAGATAACAAATGATGGAGCATAAAGTCATATTACCTGTTTTGTGTGTTAATCATTTATGGAAAACTGTTCTTAGCTTGTTTCTTTGTTGGGCGGTAAAGAGTATGAGTGAGCAGTTAAAAGTAAGACAATTGTGTTCTTCATGAAAAATGTTTCCAAATGTATAACATTAGAGATTGATTATTGCTATTTTAAGAGGGATATTGGTTCCACTAGCCATCGATGGGTATGTTTATTTTATGTTCTTTTTCCCTTGTTTGTTTTTGATATGAAAATGGAGAAATATGTATGCATTCATCCTATGTGTCTGTTATTGGTGAGTTGGGCATAACCCATATGTAGTTCTTGTGGAGAAATGCAGGATCTAGGAATACTGTCCATACAATTCATTCTATGTGGGCTAACTTTCAAACGTCGACTATCAACGTCAATCATAACTTTCATGAAAAGAAGTGCTTAGAGATAACAAACGATGGAGCATAGAGTAATATTACCTGTTTTGTGTGTTTTTTCTTTATTGGGCGGTAGAGTATAAGTGAGCAGTTAAAAAACTATGCTCTTCATGAAAAATGTTTCCAAATGTATAACATTAGAGGTGGAATGATATTTAAGAAGTGATAAAAAATATTATCTCTTTTTTTCAAAACCTCCCTCATACAGAAGTTATTGTCATCAGTGCATATTATATTTGGGAATAAGTGGAGGTGTCTCTTGGGAGAAAGAAACTTTGAGTCGACTAAATCTCAGACAAATAAAACCTAAAGTCTAAACACAGAGAGACACATGCAACAAATACATACGCCGCTGATTTTGAGATGCAACATCACTTATTGACATAAATCTTGACAATAATTGAGTAGGAAGATGCAGTAGTTGAGAATAACTGAGTGGAGTATTTGAGTGGCAAAATACAATATCATAAATAACGATTTAGAGATGTAGTAGTATAAATGAATTAAAATCACAGCTGTGATTGCGATGACATAAATTCGCTCATATCAATTGTTGGTTCATTTATAATTGGTACTCTTCTTGCAGACCTATCCACACAAAATTTGGTCTAACGAGAGACATGAGAGAGAGCTCGGAGCTAGCCACCAAGCTTGCATTAGTTCTTTAGCACCCTCATATATCTCATAATTCAATTGTTTGCTTTAAACAATTCAAAAAAAATGGTTGCTTCAACTCTTAGATCAAGCTTTGTTCCTACAATCCACCTTCAGGATGACCATTCTTTTGGTTTACACAAATCCAATGCTATGACTAGTAATAATATCTCTGCTAATGACCGAAAGGTGATTTTTTAATGAGAACATATAGTAGCAAGTATCTGATGTTTATTGTTGTGAATGAAAAATGGCAAACTTGTTCATGTTAACAAAGACATTAAATTTTCAGCTCAAAGATTAATTCTCTTATCATCTTTTATGTGTTTTCAACTTAATGATGTAAAAGCTATCCTGGACAATAGTTTAAGTGATCAAGAAAACACCTTGCTAGTGTAAATGCAACAGAGAAAATCCCTCAACTTTTCTAGCAATAAGCCTCTTACTTCAATTCTTGACACCATGATCTACCTCATTCACATTAGATTACCTAACACAACCGACTAAATCTTAAATTTTGATTGTCCTATCAATCCAAAATTTACACTTCTATAAAGAGAATTCGTGATTATTCCCTCAGGGATCTGAACAAACAAACAAATGCATGCACATCATATCAAGTCCTCTTTCTCTCGTTCCAAGTAATTAATCATATTGTCGAAGAAAACAAAGAAGAAAAAACCACATTGTCCAAAGTTATTCCACCTACTAAACTTTATCTTTTATTTCCCATGTTTTCAATTGTTGCATAAAGCAGAAGATTTCCAATATATCTGCCCTTTTTTATTTCCTTTGGTATTACTTCATTTTGTTCAGAATGGGAAAGAAAGAAACATATCATCCACTCAATGAGAAAAATGAAGCTATGTTGGAGCTTCTAAGGAAACCAACTCATCTCTCGCTGAAGTAGGTGGGGGTCTTTTATGAGTTTTCACTGTTTATATTTAGTTTTCTTTCATGGGTCAAGATTCAAACTTTTTGTGTTTCTGCTTCACCACTTCTCCGTCGTAATTATGAATACTTCCTTTTCAATTTAAGTACTTGATGTCAAGTTTTTCATTTGCAGTCATAATGTTCAATTTTAGATAAAAGTCTGTAGTGTTTCTATTGTCTTTATCTTCAAGATTATATCAGTACTGGAGAGAATAACTATTTCCATTAACGTTATGTTCTACCTAATCACAAGAGATATTCTGCAATAACACTTGTGTTGGACGATTTTTGAAAGCTAAAGGTGATAACGTGTTAAGGGCTTGCCTTTCTTGGAGAGACAACATAGTGATTGGTATTATAACAACAACCTCCATTATCATATGATTACTACCACCACATTTTGGAGAAAAGTTTTTTCTTACACTTTTTTTTACTACTTCTTAGTTTTCTTTTTTTAATAATCAATCGTTTTCCTTTTTTCCATTAGCCACGAGTTCAAAATAAAGAACAAATGTTAGCTTAGAATCTATCAATCGTTATATTTTTTGGTTACTTTTTGTTTTATGTTTCTTGCTTTGGAATACAAAAGGCTTTATGGCATATGAATTTTCTGTTGAGTTCGCATAAGTAGTCACCTATGTAGCAAGTCATGATGAAGATTCAAGACCTATTTTGGTTATTTTCAACTCAGCCATTTCCCTTTTATTTCACTTTCTGCATTTTTTTCAAACTGAAGGGAAAAAAGGAAATAGTCAATAGGATTCCTTTTGTATATCTTCTCAAGATTCCAACTTTGCATCTGTTATGTATATACTGCTTCAAAGGATTTATTATTCCTTTATTTCCATGGGTTACAGATTTTTCATGTTAAACAAGATTATCACAAGTTCCATTCATAGAAGTTGTAAATGACTATATAAACTTTTAGATCCTACCTCCATTTCCATTTCTTTTTGCTTCTTAATTCATTATATCAAAATTCTATCTTTCACTTTATTTTTTACGTAGATTCACAGGCTTCCTCACGTTTACTTTAGAGGTGGCACCATGCGAAGAACGACAAGCAATTTATACTCCTCTTTGATGTAAGTGTGTTCATTTCTTCCAAAATTTTGTTAATAACCTATAAAAGTTTAGGGATATGTAACACTTTTTGCTATGGTAAAAATGCATGAGCTCAAACTCAGAGCTCGGCTACATTACCATGCAATGTTTGAACTGCCTCTTGATGTCACGTCTTCATTGTTCCATTATTGGTCTGGCTCTTTCTGTTATAGGGCATTACCGAGAATTGAACCTACACACAACACAACACACACACACACACACACACACACACACACACACACACACACACACACACATCCAATCTATTTTATACCATGCTAGAATTGGTCATTATCTTTTTTTAATGCTTTTAATTAATACTTGACAACCTTATAATTGGATTTAAATCGATAACTGGGTCTCGGTGTAACACTACCATATGTTTTCTTATAGTTTGTTCATTTTATCTTCTTAGGCTTTTTCAGGTCTGCTTCAACTTTTATGAATCTGCTCCTACTAACACTGAGAATTGTGGCGGAGTACTACCTGTGCTTGCTTTACAAGGCTTTTGTAATCGACCCACCTTCTCTATTCTCTCATCTGTGGAAGGTAAAATATAAATTTATGTGGCTAATTCTCGTGTCTTTTAGTTTGTTGTCTCATTTTCTACCACAAACAAGTCAACTCTTTCATATGTCAGGCCTGCAAGAGGCTGTTACTATTGACCTATTCTTGTTCCTTTCTCTACCTTTTTTAGTTAGTTTTCTATAGGGGGTCTCTTACTAACTCATAAGTAAAATCTTGCCTGCTTAAACAATTGTGGAATGTGAACGATTACAGGTGTTCGCTCATTTGTTGGGCTATTGCTGGTCATGATGGTGGTATCTTTGCTGGATTTTGAAGAATAATTAGAATCCTGTGATTCTCGCAATTGTCCACGAGTCTCATCCTTCCGATTTGAGCCTTCGTCAATCACATCAACTACCAAGGATGGCTCATGCTCATTTTTAAGGTTTTCATTTGTTGTGTCTCAACGTTTTAACTCACTCAAATCATGGTACCTTACTTTAACCGACCCGATTGCTCTGAAAGTGCACGCCACCAGCAAGTCTCCTTTGGACTTGGCAGAGGTGCCACACTCAATGTGAGATCTATCTCTCTCACATCATCGATTGCTAGAACGTCATGTCGAAGCATCAACGGTTACGCAAGGCCCATCAAGAAATCTTTGATCCCCTCGACTCCTATGCCACAATGTGTGACCGTGAATGAAGAGCTTAAAAATAGTTAACCGTAGACCCCACAACCCTCTTTCTTTCGATCACAGGCCATCTTTATGTTTTCTAAAAAGAAGTACGCATCTGACAAGTCTCATGAGTTTCTCTTACCATTCCTAAAATTCTACAAGAGGCCCTACGACGAGATCCTTTACAGGTCAAAGATTCGTCCCCCACTTGTTGGTCTCATCTCTATTGTATCACCTCATCTCAAGCGACACCACATGTCAATATCAAATTGGTTCTAAGCTAAGAGTTAAGTTCATTGGCACCTTTTGAAATTATGTATGGTTTTAATCTTTTGACTCATTTAGATGTTTTACCTTCATCTACTAATAAATGTGCTAATTTTAATGGGAAGAGAAAGGCAGAATTTGTTAGGGATCCCAAGTGCTAGATAGTAAACAGAAAAGAGCCTACTACTTGTTTGTGAGACCAAATTTATTAGTTTTAATTCTTGTTCAACTATAACTTGGGTAAAAGATCAGGAAATATGCTTTTCTGAATGGAGGAGTCAAGATCAAGGCAGAGAAGTACATCAATATTAACATTGTATGTTCTATAAGATTTTGAAGCAGAGAAATATTACGAAGAACACATGAAATAACTAGAATATCAAAGACCACTTTGTTAGTCATGTGATTCTTTGCTTCTGAAATTATTTTAGGTTAAGATTGGTTAATATTTTTGAATGCACACATATACAAAAAAAATGCACACGGACGAATAGCATTTTTCTTATCCAATGCCAATGTAGTAAGTACTAGTATAAGGAATCTCCTTTCTCACTAAACTTGTAATGTTTTGTATTAGATATTTTAAAGCACAAACAATTGGTACGGATTTCCATTGTTTCCTAGCTGGTTATGTCTAACTGTGCAGTTGCTGGTGATATTGTTTTAAATACAGGCTTGAAGTTGTTGGTAAGCTAGAAGCTTCTTCTTGGTTTTAACAATGTGAGAGTAGTGCTTAAATTCTTATTTTCATTACTTCTTTAATTATTTTGCATATCATTAAATTAAGGACAAAACTGATTACTAGAACACGAGAGCTCCCAAAGTCATTGCTGATTAAGTTGAGACCTTAAACATTTTATTCTTTCTTCTAATTGCGATCCAAAATTAGAGAGAAATCATGTTCAGAGGTTTATAGTATCCGTTAAGGAAAATACTGGATGGCCATCTCATGTAATTAATAAACACAATAACACTAAGAACCTACATCATTTTGTCTCTAACAAGCAAAAATAATATATATATAACAACCAAAAATAGAATATATCTCCAACTCAATACACATAAAATTTGGTCCTTTAATGGATATAAAAATTCATAGTTTTTGAAATTAATATATATTTATTAAATAATTTATTAAGATTGTATAATTTATTATTTATTATAAGTGTTATGAAGAAATGGATGGTGAACCTGGGAAGAACAAATGGAAGTAGAACGTTTAAGAAAATCAAGATAAAAACACACCACATCAAAGAGAGAACAAAGATAAATACGTAAAAGCCACTTAATTTGCTTAACATAAGAAATCTAATTCCGTTTAACCAAAACTCTTGATCAATCTCTCTCTGACTCTCGTTAGTTTCAAATTAAATATAAATGCACTCTGTCTGTCTTTTATTTGGACGATTACACCAAACACCTGGCAACTGATTCCTCCATTATCATTCATTTAAGTGAATTAATGAGATGAAATGACTGCTGCCTTCCCGTTTCTTTAGACCAATAATGAACCCCACTAGCACTTACTAGGTCAATAATACATTAAAAAAGAACCAACAAGTTGAATTTAAATGATAGATATTTATTAAACATGGGGGCCTTGATGGACATGTATTTAAAAAAGAACCAGCAAGTCAAATTTACCTGATAGGTATTTATTAAAGGTGAGATCTTGATAGACATAAAGAAAGATGCTCAACATTGGGAAAAGAAACTAGATATCGTGTGTTAAAGAAAACAGTAAAAAGAAAATGATTAATAGTGGGTCTTTGATAATAATATAATATAAATTTATGGGTCATGTATACAAGACTTAGTAAGTGACATGATTAGATTAGTTTGATTTTTAAATGATATAACACGATCAGCTTTTTTTTTTAATTATTATTTATCAATCAATCAAGAAGTAGGTTTGTATCGTCCAATCTTTTATTCTCTACCCATACAGATATTCACTCGTGAATATATTTAAACATTTTGGTCGAGCTCCAAATTATATATAATGACCCATGCCATATATTGAATTCCTCCATGTTTTTGTAAACAAGAGTTTTTAGCTTCATAATATATAAACAAGCGAGAAGTTCTCAAGGAAATTTTTTAATTAATAATTTCTAGATAATGTTGATACTGTAATAGTTTATTAGATTTTAAAATTTCAATTAGTGTGGAACCTGCCCTGTATTCATGCAACATCAATTTCAAGTTATTAAAATTTGAAAAACCCAAACTTTTGTATTAGTTCTTCATGTCATCAGAGACCCATATTTTAGTCCCAAACATACGACTTGAATCACACAATCACATTATCTAGTAGACAAAATCTTTAACATTATTCCAATAACATTTTTGAATTAATTGTAAACTTTGAATATGGTTACATAAATAATATACAAGTATTTATTAATTTTACTACAATGACTAAATACCAAATATGTAAAATTATTTTTAAAATACTAATCTATATTCAATTTAAAATAAACATATTTGTTTTTATTCATTCAATATGATCATAATACATTTTTTCAAGCCTAAAAATACACATATTTATTTTTAAGAATCTTAAAAATTTATCGTGTATTTTTTTAAAAAAATTTAGACTGATGCGTGATGCATTATGAAATCATCTATTATTTTATTAAAATTTAAATATTTTCAAAAATTAAATTAACATATAATTTCTTTTAAATATACACAAAATTAGCCATTTTTAGTAAATATATGATTTTATGATAAAGCTATTACAAACAATTCTCAAAATGTATTTATTTTTAAAATGATTTTAAGTTTAGACGCCAAATGAAGCTTTTCTATAATAATTAAAACGTCATAGAAAAGTTAAGAAATTAATATCTATTTATAAAAAGTTAAAACTTTGATTTTTATTTCAAAAGTTAAAATTTTAAATTATTTTTATGATTTTATATCATATTTATAATTTAATAATTATTTAATAATTTAATTATATTATTGTCAAAAATTAATTATAAACAGTTACTTTCAATGACTTCTTAAATTGTATCATGAGATACTTTGATAAATTAAAGTAATATAAACTTATCAAAAGCGTTGTATATATGATATTTTTGTTTCAAAATTATTAGTTTCTTTTGAACTGAAAATTTATATTCATTCCAATAACTAATTTGCGTAAATTTACATTATATATTAAAATTTTCCAACATAGTATAAAATTATTTAAAACTAAATTATCATCTACTACCTGAATTTATTTACAAAATATAATTATTTAATATACATTTATATTTTACACATATATAAAAAATTATTATATATTTATACAATAAAATACAACAATTACATGCTCATAATTTTATCTTATTTTATTAATTTATGGAGTTATTTTTCTTCATTTTTCCCGTATCTTTTTAATGGGTATAGTTGTTGGTTATTTTTCCCTTCGCTCTATGTTTGTCTAGTTTCAAAGATTAGAAATGCCAAGAGGCTTAAATAGTAAGTTGAAATGCTAGAAAATGGAAAACATGAGCTTCTACAGCGACATCAAGAAGCTTATGTTGCAAACAAGAATGATGCAACTCTGTCTTTTTGTGGTCGTGGAAATATGACGTGTAAAACTTATCTATCTAAGATGATAGATAATCTAGATTGACCTGAGTTGTCTATAGGAGAACATCGATGTCAACCAGTTCGTGA
>JANKYE010000224.1:9477483-9488392 GCA_032467995.1 Erythroxylum dillonii
TTTTCTACCAATAAAAACAAAAGAGTGGAAAGAGCACACATACCCTTGATGTTTTGTCTGCTGAACCACTGTACAATCTTTCGCCTGACTGTAAGATTGTTAAGCTAGTGACAGCCTTGGTGTGTTCACGAATTACTTGAATGAGTTGAAGAATGCTACTCCTCGCCGTCCAAACCTACAGAAATTGAGAAAAAGATCATCTTACTTGTATTCGCCAAACTTGAGTCATTTCAAGCAAGAGGATAGCGATTCACAGTATGAATTAATCGTGTGGATTACTTAACAATGTGAAATAGAACTTTTCTAGGAAGCTAGGTGCTCATCCCTCATCCAATGATCTAGCCAGATGAAGTGCTTGGTTTGGTTGCAATAACATTATGAGAGAATTACCTTGATGGTTCCATCCGAATGGCCAGAAAAAATCTTGTCATTGAAACAAGCAATTGAACGCACCTCTCCGTTCTCACTGCAATCTATTAGAGCTAATTCTTTATGACTCCACAAGTCCTGGTGCTCGAAAACAATTTTATTGTCATTATTTTATTGACTGAGAACAAAAACGATAAATAAATGTATAGGAACTTGCATTAAAAACACTTTTATTATTAACTTACAGCACTAGAGTCTTGTCCCTCACTCAGGATTTTCATGATCTCAAATGCTAATCGAGATGACTTTCTCAGCTCCCTCAGACCTTTCTTGATATCCTTCATGTAGAAAGTAATATCCCGCAAGCCATCTGAAAATTACAGTAGCAAAGTTATGATAGAGATGTCTTAAACCAAATTAGATTTGTTAATCTTGCAGTCGCGGAATGTGAAATTAGAAATCTTTCCAATATGTTTGTACGGCTTGTGCAGGTGTCTTTCTGAATCTCAGTTTGGTTGCTGGAGTAACACTGACCAAGATTGCTACTTACCAGCATCATCTATGAAGCTTTTCAACACAAGCAATGAAAGGACTTTGTCCTCAATATCTTTTGCGGACTTGAATATTGCAACAAAGCGCTTGAGCAAGCAGACTCTGGCCGCCCCTCGTATCCCTGTGTCTGGAAGAACATTAAGCATATGTGCAAGCCACGTTGCTGAGACAAAGCATGCTGAACACAACTCTGCATATCTGCTCTTCAGGCCCTCTGATAGAGCTTCGAACAGCAAACCGAACTCATGAGTTACTAAAGCAAACCCCACTTTTCTTTCCCAATCTTCAGCTGCTCTCTCTTCCTCTTGCTGTTCCCAATGCAACACAGAAAATTAATTTGTATTTTCATATACAAAAATGTCAAAGGACAAGATTTTATTCAGAAAAATTCAACGAGTCTGACCAAGGTTCCTTCTACTTCTTCAGGAAAGCTTCCAACTTGTTCCATTTTTATAAGATTTTTGTAACGTTTGTCCAGTCCAGCACGCTTCAGAAGCATGGCTCTGGTAAGAGATTTTCCAGAGGCTGTAAACCTCCCCTGCAAAGAGAGTATTGTTTTTGCCGCAGCTATTTGAACAGCAGGAAATTCAATTTCTCTGAGGCATGATATGAGGGTATCTATTGCCTCTTCACGGTATATACTCATCTTTCTCGGCTCAGCCTATCGACCAATACAGTATTCATTAGCTTACAGTAACTACGTTCTGTCATTAGACTTTTTAAGTGCTTTTCGAACAAAAAGTGATGGCAATACTGATGTTAAGTAAAAAGAAACAATCAAGCATCTTAATTTTTCAAACTTTGTAACTTGAGATAATTGAAAAAGAGGAAAGATGTCCATACCAGAAGATCAAGTTGGAGTAAAAGACCAGCCACTACTGGGCATTGCTCTTGTGGAGCTGTCTGTAAGAAGTTCAGCAGGGTATGCATTGTACTGTAAGAACCTTCATCTTTAATGATGTGAAGGACTTGTTCATTGAATGTCCTCCTAAGAATTTTATTGAAAATTCAATTGCTGGGGGAAAGTATTCCAAATTCAAGAGAAACCAAAAGAATGAGTCAAAGGTTTGATCTCGAGAGAAGTTACCTATTTAATTTGACTAATTCTGATAAGAAATGAACGATCTCAAATTGTTCTGAATCACTTGCAGTGCAGAAGCTCTCCAAAACAGGAGCAAGCTCAGCTTGGTCAGCAATGGTATTTCTACATTTCCCATCTTCCTGGATGCACCTGAGTAAGATCCCAACTGCTGCAATTCTCTCTTCTGCCCACTGAGCTTCCAAGCTGTGAACAACTTTCTCAATCACTTTTGTTGAAATAATGGCATTGGCAATGGAGGAAACAATGCTTTCTTCACTGCTACTGAGAATCTGATCCAGTAATAGAACTGCGGCTGTTTTTGGTTTCACACACATATTCAACATATCCTTGTCTTCCTTCTTAATGACTGTTAGGAGAGATTCTACTAGATCCATCTCCAGGAGGCTCATTGTGGTGGGCGTTAACAGATATATCAACACAACGGCCTCCAATAAACCGTTCTTAAAAAGTGCCACAATGCATTCCACATCAGAATCAACTCTCGTCAGTGTCTGGATTACCCCTTTGTCTCTTGATCCCAACTCAGAGAGGAGAAGAACCGTAGCTTTTAACACTTTTGGATCGACAGAGTTGAATAGTATCTCCACAAATCCGTTAACAACTGGAGGTCTTGAAAGCAAGCTCTGTATATCAAATTCCATATTTGTTTCCTTCCAGAATCTCTCTATTCGAAGAACAGCCACTTCAGACTCGTGCAAAATTTCTGACATACAAAGATTGTTAATGGCCTGTCTGAGCTCGCTAATTGTGCCGTCTATGGTGGTTTGCCTGATGACACTATTAGGAGAAGCTGTAGGAGGCGTTCCTGATGATATGAAGCTTGCATCAGCCTTCTGACGAGGGCTTCCTAATTGGTTTAAGGCGGAAACAGGGTGCTGCTCTTTCCAACTAGCTATAAGCCTTTTGAGTACGTAATTTGTCTTAGGTAGTTGTGTACTTTGCAACTTCTGGCGCGTGATTGGGCATGTTGAGTTCCCCCTGTCCAGCCACTCTTGAATTGCTCTGCGTTCATAAGTCTGGCCTGTTTCTAGAGTCACCGGATCATCAAAAAGATGGCTTGTTATCGGGCAGACAAAGTCTTTTGGCGGAGTATGTTTCCCACCACCTGGGGAGTTATCGGCATCCGCCATGGGATGATCTGAAGAACTATGGGTGACAGAAAGAATCCAAATATGAGAACTTCAGAGGAGAAAGCGTAAAATGATAAATGATGTTCATGAGAACATACCGAATGGAATCTGCAGCTATAAGTTGCTTGTGTTTTCGGGTTCGGCTTTCTGATGGCTCAAACGATGTTCTTTGTCTGTTGTTTTCCTACAAGACAAAGACAACAGCATTTCAGTACTAGAATAATCACCTAGGTAGATCAGTCCAGATAATTGCGACCTCTTTTCTTGTTTATGCCTCTACCTCAACTTCGGATTCCAATGAAGAACAATCAACCAAATTATCATCCAAGGACGATTCAGCTTCGGACTCTGAATCTGAACTTGGCGATACCGTCAACCTCCTACTGTTCTGACTTCTGAGATCTTCTAGTGAGACTCTCTGAGGATAAGATAGTGTAGCAGAAGTACATACGCCGTTGCTGGACAGTTCTAGCGATTTTTCTTCTTCACGCCATAATGGCTATAACACGTGAAAAAACATGTTATAAACCTTAAAGGACAGAACCTCTCTCGTATTTTTTGTGGTGTTTTAACAGAACCATTTAAGAACACAGGATAAAGAAACAAACTTGATCAGTCAATCATTAAAAAACACTTGAATTATGAAAAAAGAAGCCATCTTTAAGTTTGGTGTTGAAATTTTTCTGTCAACTTGGCCTCCTGACATGTACCAGTCCTATGAATTTTGAGTTTTCGTGGTCAGATAAGCAGAGAATGGTGGGTGCACTTTTCACCTTAATTCCAGGAGGCCGTTTAGTTTAGACTGTTTATGTAGTACAGTAAATGAGCTAAGCCTAACAGTGGATGTAGTTATTTAAGTAAGAACAATATAGAAATTCTCTGGTAATATGCATTTGGAAAACTGAGAGTAAAGCTTTTGTTCTTGTTTTTTCACATTCACCATCACCCGCTTGCACATCCCCCACTCTATCCCCGTCAGAACTACCACCTGACCTGACCATCAACTATGCCACCATTATAATCATAAAAACCACCGTCCAAATGACAAATAACGACAACCAACATTTAACCACCATTTACCCATCCCCCACAATCAACCATCACTATTAGCCCTTTAACATATTCGTAGTTCCATAGAAACCCACAGCCTGGACAGATTTCATTGCAACTGAAATCCTAATATTCTGCTGAGCCTGAAATTGGAATTAGAATTCTCAAATTGAAGCAATTTTGTTTCAGGCATGCTATATCCACAAAATTGATATACAAACACAATTTTCATTCAACAATTCACTTCATCCAATAACACCAACAAGTAATTATCTTCATGTAATCAATTGGTTATTTTTGAGAAATTGGAAATTTTGTTATACCGTTTTGAATTCTATTTTGGCAGTTTGGTAACAGAAAATTGAGGAATATGTTCCCTATTTCTGCTTTGACACATTGAAAGTTGCAATACATCAAGGATCAAAACATAAACAAATAGTGGCAGGTTTCCCAAGATTTTTGCCAACTGTTTTATAAACTAAATTGTCAAAACTCGATGTCAGACCAGATAAACTAAGGTGAAAGGAGGACAACATGAAAAAAAGAAAAGAAAAGAAAAGAATAAACAGTACGAGAAGCTCTTATTATATTAACTTAAGCATTGCTTAGTATTAAACTTAAGCACAATTAGAATTGATAAAAATTATAATGAATTTGCAAGGCAATTGCCAAAGTAAAAGGTTGAGAATATGGATTTAGCATTGCAAGGCAATTGACAAAGTAAAAGGTCGAGAATATGGATTTAGCGTTACATTATACCGGACGTTCTTCAACCCTACTCCATCCGTTTTGATGTTATCTTCAGCTCCTCCTATCTCTTCCACAGTCACTGGTGGTGGCTTAATCGAAATGTTCTCATCGCTGGTCTCTAAAACCTCCTTAAAGTAGCTAGCAAAGACTCTGCAATTTTTGTCAAGAACCTTTTCGTAAGCGCTCTCTAACTCCTTCAACTCCAAAGCTTGAACCCCACAAATGTTCGACAACAATTTCGAGCTCGGAACAGCTACCGATACATCAAATATTGAATTATCATCACCCTCGTAGTCCATATTCATTGAAAAGGATGACAGTATCTTTGTTCTCTTCTCGTTGAACCATTGAAGAACTGGTAAAAGATGTGACAGAAACAGCTCCTCGAAAAGAACCGGAGCTATTTCTGACCTAGCTAGGGAAGGGTCTAGCTGGAAGATGGTGAGCACACTGAGTGCAGCATTAGTGTGTTGATATGTGAGTGCGTAAATGAGAGAGAGAAGAAATGACGAGAAGGACGATTTAGGGCAAGAAAGGAGAAGTTTTTCAGCGAGGCGAAGCGAAGAGAACTGAACGGAAGGGTTAGTGGTCGATATGGACTTTTCGACTGTTTCAAAGGCGAGGTTTAGGGGTTTGAGGGTGGAGGTTTGCATGGAGGGAGTCAACTTGCTGCGGAGAATGGACAAAAGCTGGTGGCGGAAGTCGGACTGAGAGGTGGCTTGGGATAGGAAAGCGGTGGTGTGCTGGAGGATATGGGTGCTAGTGGTGGCGAAGGATGGTTCCATGGTCGCGGGTCTCGTGGTGGTGTTCGTTGAGATGCTGCTAGTTGGTGAAGAGCAGGAAGAGACTAAACATTGGATAGGAATGATTAAGTTGATTGCGCCGGATGTTGATTTTTCTGGTTTGATGTAGTTTGTATTTTGCTGGCAAAAGTAAATGACTGATACGACCTCAAAAGCCACTTTAACTTTAGCTTCAACTTTTAACTTAGACAATAGGCGTCACTACACAATACTTGCACTTTACAATATTATTTTGTTAGCTTTTCTATTTGTCTATCGCAGTCTTCCCATGTGCTGACACATTGAAATAGTTATTAATTCACCTCTTTTTCATTTCGATAAATCATTGAAAAAGGAATTAAATATTTACTCTTATACATCATATCATTTTCAGTATTCAATTAATACTCAATTAATCATTAATAACTAAAAAACAAATAGATCATCAAAATTTATTAACCATTTATCCAATAAAAGTTTGTTATAACTTGCAACATTTACAAAAATTGATTAAATGCTTTAAATATTGTTGTCATATTTGCATTTCATGATAAACACTAGATACATCTGATGACTTTCTACATCAATCAAAACATACGTTTACTATATATATATATATATATATATTCAATATTGATAAATGACAAATGGTGAGAAACTATTACTTTACATCACTTAGTGGAGTTGGACGAGGAGAAGAAGATTTCAACGAGGGAAGCAAGACAAGGGCATCGAGGTAGCTTGTGTAGGTCTGAATTCAGGCGGGTGGGGTGTGGAAATTGAAATAGTAAAAGGTGAGGGGACCCATATCGCCGGCCAGCCGGTTGGAGCAGTGGCAGCTGGTGTCGGGTCACTGCAAATTCCAAAACATAATTAACAATAATAGGGACTTTGGTTCTTCCATTTGTCCTGGAGACATTTTCTGTCGTTTTAAGATTTTTCAGAAATGTGATGCTAGGTAGGCCAACATCTTTTATGTCTTCAAGATCATTATTCTATCTTAAATGTGTGCAATTTTGTTGACTTATTATGATAATATCTTGTTACATTATGTATGCATTAAAGAGATCTGTATGAAGTTGACATTGTTATGGTTTTTCATCTTTTAGTGATTTTGGAATGACATTTGCCTATATTTTGCACCTCGATGGGTTGATTGACTTGAATCAAATGTTGTACATTTCGATGATACAAATGTTGTACGTCTCTTGCTAAGTTTTATTCTAGAGAATTAGTTTATTATATCAACATGTTGATTAATTATTATATGAAGTTAACTTATGCCAAATCAAGGCTCCACAACATAATGGATGGTAGCTAAAAGTTCAAAAATAGTTGCTAATAATAATTCGCGATGATTTAAATTCATCCTTAAAAACGTCACCAAATTATCGTAGCTAAAAATTATAGATGAAGTTTTTCCATATTGGTCACTAAAAATTTTTGCCTACGCTTCATTTTCGTAGCTGAAAAATATTAGCAACGATTTAATATATTTTCACTAACAAAATATTTTTGTAGCGAAAGATTATTTGCTACATTTTCCATAACGTAATTAAAAGGTTTTTAGCTACGTTTCTATAAATGTAGCCAAAAAGTATTAGCGATGTTTTTAAAAACATAACATAAAACTTTTAGCTACATTTTCTGAAACTTGGTCAAAAATTTTTAGCTACGCTTTCGAAAATGTAGTCAAATTTTTAATATATATTTAACTAAATATTATACCATGTTGATTATAACTATTTGTGACATTTTAAATCCATATTGTTGTATATAATATTTAAATTGTTTTGTTAATTTATTATACAAAAATATAATACAAAAATAATTAAAAATTAGAAGCATTGTATATTAAAAATAAAATGTTGTTAAATTAGATCATGTACAAAATTTTAATTACAACTTCAAAAATATTTGTATTAAAAATAAAAAATACAAATACTAAATTAATTACTTAGACCCGTCTTCATCTTCACTACTTACATAATTTGGCCTAAGTAATTTTCTTAGGTACCCTTCATGCTTGACCACCTTTTTTTTAAGGGACTTGTTTTCTATTTTAAGACGTTGAACATATGTTGGTCTTGGTGAGGATGAAGCAGTTGACTTAGAGCAAAACCTAAGCCTTTTTATATCCAGATCATGTACCAAGTACCTTGTTGCAAATGTCATCTACATTTGGCTCATTTACGTCAAACATTGATGTTTACAACAAAACTTGCATCTTATTCTAAATTTTAAAAAAGAAAATCAATATTCAATTTAATAGTTTTAGTTAGTATTACTAAATAATAAACTTAAAATTTAAACAAAACTTTATACTTACATAATTGTTATGCACTCTTTCAGACATCCAGCCTTTACCTTCCTTATAGTGTGTCAATTTATAAAATGTAATCCTTTCATACTCTCCTCCATGTAGTTCCTTCTAACTTTGTTTTATGGAAAAAAATAAAACACAATAAATGATATTTTGTTTACTGATATAATTATAACTTGTAATAAAAAACTTACATATCTATTTCATAGGACAACAAAGGATTTGGAGCCTTGGTTGTGAGGAGTTTTTATTTTTCCTTTATTAACTTTGGCTTTTTTACTTCCTAAATAAAGAAAAGTAATAGTCATTAAATTGTGTAACAATGTGAAGAGAAAAAAAAAACCTAAATGTTAGGAGAGGCCCAATAATCACACAAACTATTTCAATTTTCTTGAGACATTAGTTCCAAAACATGTCTCCTTGTCTCTTCATCCGAAGGAAAAGATTTGTGATATTTATGCAGTCAATAACGATGATCCTTGGTCCTTTGTTTCAAAAGTAACATGACAATTTGAAACATCAGGGTTGTTGATATCGACGATATTTAGCTTCATCTATGAACAATAAGTACACATGAAATTAATCTTTAAATAAGTAAAACAATATTGCATATAATTAAATAAATTGAAAATTTACCGAAACTCTAGGAACAATGGTGATTAACAGGTTTATCCTATTTAACAAATAAATCTTAAAGAAAAGAGTTCATTAATTGACAATTAATTGCTAAATGTCTTAGATATTCATAAATGTCACATGAAACATTTGACTTTCCTATAGAATGCACATTGATAGGATCAAATTTTTTATCTAAAGAATGTATTTTTTTAGTACTCAAATTAATTAAATATGTATATGAAGAAATTACATAAATTCATTCTAGTGACCTAGTTTTAGGTTAAATGAACTTAATTAACCTTTTAATTTGATTTCATCCCTAAGATAACTTTCATCAAACACTTTATAGGCTTAAAAAATTCACCCCTAACTAACTACAAAAAATTATGTCTTTTCTCTTTCTTCACCAACATTAACACATTAAAATAAACATTCAATCACTAACAGTTCAAATAAACCCAAACAACGTTCATAAAACTGACCAACGTCAAAGCATATAACAATAATAATGAATGTAGGGAAAAAAACCCAAGACCAAAGCACATGCAACTAACCTCGACCGATAGTGATAGAAGAAGAAAAAAATTAAACGAAGAGAAGAGAGGCACGCAAAAGGTTTGGGGAAGGGGGACTCAGTTTGTACATTTAGCTTAAGCCAAAACAATGTCTTTTGTAGTTACTATAACATTTGGCGACATTTTTTGAAAATCGTTGCCAATTGTTAAATAATAGGCAATAGTTTTAGATTTTTTATTTTGCAAATGTTTTGTAATATATTATTTCTATAAAATAGTATAGAACTTATATATAATAAATAAAGTTTTGTGAGATCATATAAAATTGTAAAATCATATATATTATAAGAGATTAATAAAAAGTATAAATAAATGTAATATAAAATTTTATTTTTTTAGTTTCATAAATTTTTAATGACATTGTTATTAAGTAAATTTAGTTTTAGACTTAAACAATCATTGTGAATTAATCTAAATCGTTGCCTTATGGTATATTGCAACGTCTTTTGCTTAACAACAAATGATATCATTTTGTTTAACAACAAATGATGTCTTTTTCTACTAGATTATTATAAACAGAAAAATGAAGCTCTCTTCGTTTCCGTGTTAGCCATAGTGTTTTCAAAGAAGCGTCGTCTCCTCTGTGATCGTTGTCTCCTGTGTTGTGGTCGTCATCATCAAACTAACGTCGTGTCTTATGTTGGTACTGTTCTTCTTTTCTCTTTTATGTTTCCAAGAACCCTGCTTTTTGTGCTATTTTTTCTACTATGTTTTGGAGTTTATGCGGGTTTTGTGATCTGCAAATAGTGTATGGGTTTTTATTTGTGTTGGTGTTTGGAAGATGGTGAATTTTGTTTCTGTGCTAGATGTGTATGGGTTGACGTTTTTTTCCACTTTCCATGCTTGTTTGACGAAACCCTGCTAACTATTTAATGAAAGGTTTGTTAGAGAATCAAGGCTACTTCTGCAATGGATGTTTATGTACATATTTACCATATAATTGCTTTTACAACGAATCTGTACCACTTATAACGTACATATGTATCCATCATAAAGAATTTATTTCAACGTCTCATGAGGCTGTCATTAGACATAACAATTAAAAGTAAAATGATCAAAACTAGATATATTAGCAAGGCATCAAAACATATATAGGTAGCAAATGTATAGGTTGGAACCATGATATTCAACTCATTTGGGAATGGTTAATTGCTTCATATTTATCAATAACAACATTATTTTTACTTCTTTTCATTTGCAAATATAAGTATCAATCAATAACAACAACTGATAGGGGCAAAAACAAAAGAGTAAGTATAAGTATCAATTAACCAAGTCTCACAAATATATAGCAAAATAGTCCAACTATCCCTAAGAGACATTTAATCGAATACTTCATAAGCTTCATAAATTCATCACTAACTAATAACAAAACCACTGTATTTTTTCATTATTCACCAATATAGGATCATGTGTATCTTTAACAAGAGAGTTGATTCAAATATAACGTTGGACTTAAGCTATATTATTTTTGATTGTTAGCCCCAAAATTTTTTTTATGAAAAATTAAAGCATTAGTAGCTTACTTGAATTGATTTTAATTGAGTTAGTTAGCCTTAAATTAGTATGTGGCATTAATTAAAGTAAGTAGCATGAAATTAGAAAAGAATTAATGAACATGATAACATTAATTATGTTAGATGGTATGAGATAATGAA
>JANKYE010000224.1:9500756-9516271 GCA_032467995.1 Erythroxylum dillonii
AGCCTTATCTTTCTAGTTTAATCCAAAACAAGAATCACCTCATTTGGATAACTAGAACAACAATTATGGCCAAAATATTGACAGCATGCATCAGTCCAAGACTGCACACTAAACCCGACTTCAATTTAGAAATTGAAAGTCTTAGAGGCTAAATTAAAATTCACTTCCTTCATATGATTTGTAGCCCCATATCTCAGTTTTATTTTGCCTCAAGAATAAACTCAATTGGATCTCCACAGACCAAGAATTGCTCAAAATACTGAACCATGTTCAGAAAATTTTCAACTCACTTTGATTAAATCAATCTCTTTCAATTTACTGACAAAAATTACAAATTTCCTATCATAATGTAGATAATTGTCTTACGAATCCAACTCTTCAAGAACCAAGTCAATCGGATGTCGGACGGAGAAATTATAAGCAAAAGATTGAACAAGGGTCGGATTAGGGGAGGAGAATAGCAAAAACCAAAGGATTTTTCATATCTATAAATAACCGAAATTCCAAAAATCATAACTCTCGATTCCGAACTCCAAATTTGACAAATTTGGTGTCGATGGAAAGATAAAAGGAAGCTCTACAACTTTCATGAAGAACTCAAAAATCAATTCCATCTCTGAAGGGGTCAAAAACCTAGTCAAAGTTACTGCCCTGTTAAACATCACCTAAATAAAATCTAAACTTTCAAATTTCATATCTTCCAATTCTCACATTCAAAAATTGCATACTTTATAGCATCGAAAAGATTGACAGACAAGCTAAAACTTTCATGTAGACCACTTACTCCAATTCAGACTAAATCCGTACGACGAGTGGCCTCAAAGCAGAGTACACGCAAATGTACACTTATGATCATTTTTACAAAACAAAGCCAAATACACTTAACTTTGACTGATCATAATTTTCACTCCCGATATCGAAAAATATCAAACTTTATGGCGATGGAAAGCTCTTAACATAAGCTACAAGTTTCATGAAGATCATTTTCTCAAATTTGACCTAAATCAAAAAGTTAACTTTTATCTCCAAAAAGTCAAACTTTCACAATTCTTCATATTTTCACACTTTTTCTCTTTATTTCTTGATTTTTAACTTCCATTTCAATCAACTCATTCACTTTACTCTCATAACCCATACAAATCTACTCAAATATCTAAGCCATCAAAACGAATTGATTCTTTTCTCATTATTTTTTCTTAAAGCACAAAACATCTATAACACGCTTCATATACACAAACACTCATTGAAATTCATTTAATATTTCTAAATTTATACTTAAAGATCGGGGTCCAACATTAAGACTACTAAAGAAGTACTATGACTTATGGGATAAATTCAGGAAATGGGTATATGATGTAATTCAAGTGCATTGTAGTGGTCAAAGTGTCTTTTACTTGGCAAAGAACTAGGTGTACTTGTAAAGAAATTTTCATACATGTGAAAATTTTTTGACAAGTAATAATTAGAGTAAGCCAATTACTGTTGAATTTTTTACATGATACATCATTGTTTGATATCATGTAAATAATTATTTACATTATACTCTTCATTTCAAATTCAAGTTAAAGATTGATGCTATTGTACTTAGACGACATTATTTCAAACTATTTCAAACTTGATGTATTATATTGAACCAGAATTTCTGCCAAATAAAACCTATCTCATAGTTGATTATATACATTTTTATAAAAATACAACAGCATACTCAATCTTCATTTTGTTCAATATACTCAATCTTCATCAGACAAACACAAAGAAACAAAAAAATAATTAATTTTACAATGAATGTAGACAATCCAAAGTCATTAAACACGCACGGTAAAGGAAAAATTCATTCTAAAAAAACTCGTCGTTGAAGATAGAGAGAGAGAAGAGGAAAAATACCTGGACGTTAACCACCGGAGACTATCGGAGAAGACGAGGCTCGTGGTTGGAGACACAGCAGCTCCACGGAGGACACGCAGCCGATAGTGGACAGAACAGATCTAGATGAGGAAGAGGAAGCAAGGGCGCCCAGGTGCGGCTTGGGGGGAAGAGGACGACTGGGTGCTTTTAACCAAACCAAAACGACGTCGTTTCATTTTAAACCAAACGACGTTGTTTTGGACATAAAGGCTTTAACTTATTTAGTTAACTAAAATGACATCGTATGGCTTCAAACCAAATGACATTATTTTCATCCTAAAGCAAAACGATTTCTACTATAGCAAAACAACGTCATTTAAAGTATAAAAAAATGACGTCTTTTTGTTCCTGAAGGCTGGATAGCTGTGACAAAATGACATCATGTGGTTACATTTCAAAACGATGTCATTTACATATAAAGTTCTAGCCTCCACGATGGAAAACGACACACAATTGTCGACCATATCCGTCGGTAAATTTTTCTTTATTTTTCTTGCCTTTTCCATTTTCCAAACATCTTCACCGACGGAAGAAATATTTCCGTCAGTAATTGGTTATGTTTTCATTTCCGTCAGTATTTTTCCGCCTGTATTTTATATATTTCTTATAGTGTAACTTTTAAAACTATCAATAGTCCTCTATGATTTTTTTGTAATGTCTGTCCTCTCTATTGTCAATGTTTGTTAAAAACCTTCAAATGCATAAACAAATTTGTAATGCAACATTATACATGGTACCATGAAATCATACGTGTTATTTTATCCATATTATGTCTAGTGTTATAAAGGTTTTCCTAGACACCACAATACACCAAAGTTGTGTTTAGTCCTTTATACGGTAATCTCTCTTAAGTTCATTTAAGCAAGATTTAGTCATCCCACGTAATCGTGACTAACTAACTTATTTTCAAACGCTTCACGACCCTTATAGTATTTAACTCTCATACTCTTGTAAGAATATTACGTAAATAATGCTAACCTTTATTACTTTCCTAAAAGTATACAAAAGAATGTTCTCTCTCAATGTGTTTCATTCCCCTCTATCTCTCTTCTCTCCCAAGCACAATGCTCAAATAAGCTATTTATAGACACCTCTGGTTTTACAATTCAGAATCCTAATTAAACTAAACTAACTAGATGACATCTTATCCTTATCAAATTACACCACATTAATCAATAAGATAACATTACCATCTAAATAGGACTCTATCTGATAAGATCTATATGACAACTAATAAGATAATAAATTACATTTAATTAGGAAAGATACATACAACTATAAAGCACTCCACTATCTTCAGATGATCTTCTCACATAGTCTTTGTCTTTTAGAGCTGATGTATATCTATTGTGATCTTATCTACCATATCATTCCAGATATCTTCTTGATCTCTATCTATTAATGATGAGTCATTCAAGCCTAAAGTCTTTCATAGCACACTAGTTTGTCCGATTCAGTGTTTACCTATGTCAAGTCTATTAATCATAGTCAATCTATTTAAACAAAGATTAAGTTCTTAGAGCTCTAGTAAGTCTCCCTCATATATGTGATCCCGCTAACCTTTAACTTAAAGTCCATCTCAATCTATCTTTTGGTCTTACATTCGAATCTTGTATCTCATCGAAGTTTTTCGCCAATGAGCACCAATGCATGCCAACTCATCGACAATGTCATTTTCTTTGCTTACTCGCAAGTCTTTGTCGATTGTCAAACATTGGTCAAGTCTTTCCAATGCTCAGACAATTATACAATTAGGAGTTAAGGGTCTAATCTAGCTTTATGCGAGGTCTTTTTTCATTCCACACTATATCACATAAAACATAGGCGAATTACAAAGATTTAAATTGATGATTGACTACAAAGGCAAATGCAAACTCTAATTGAAACACTAGAGAGTAGAAATCGTTGTCCATAAAAGTGAAGTTGTAGTGTTTCTTCTCTTTAGTGTTTCAATTAGGGTTTTCATTTCTCCTTTGCCATCAATCCGTTGTGCTAATACCACTAAAAACTTAAAATTTCAAGGTTAAGGTATAAAGGTTGGTTAGAATTAGATTGTGGCACAAATTATGATTACATTTTGATTGTAATTCAAAGTTGATTCAACAAAAGTATTACCATGTAAAAACACTATTTAAAAAAATTAATAAATAATATTTTGTAATATTTTAATTTTTAAATTAAAAGCAAAATAATTTATAAAACTGATAGTTTTATATTTTTTATAAAATCTTTTATTTCGCTATTAACTAACAATGAAATGAAAAGTTATTATTATGTAAATAATATAATTTATAACTATGTAAGAAAATTTCATTCAAAAATATGAAAATGGAGATTAAAAAATTTTATGACAACAAATAAAGCAAGTTATAAGAAAAAATTGATTTCTTTCGATTATAGAGAAGTTTGAGGAGGTGGAAATAGATTATTTTTCAAAAACAAAGTTCCTTAAATATGTATCTGGATAGACATCCAATGTTACAAACGTAAATGTACCTAAACAAAAACCGATAAGCAATTATAGCTATCATTAAATAATCGAGAAAGTTTTCGTAAGGAGAAACACAAAGGAAAGAGAATCATAGAAAGATGGCCCCTACATTAACCAACGGTGCCTATAATTTTCTCCTTTAAGAAAAGAGAAAAGATGGCCCCTACATTAACCAAGGTGCTATTTAAACAAAAGACGTTTGAATTTATCTTCAACCGGATCGATCACCATGTCACTCCTTTAAGGAACCAAGCTATGGATTATCAGGAAAAGCAACCCCTTAGATTCTTAGAAGGACATTGAAGGGGTCCGAAGAGGACAGCAAAAAGGTAAAGTTGCATCTTCTGGCACACACTGAAGCCTTTTTCTAGTCATTGGATTCGACTAGATGGTATTATTTCCTTTGCTTAAAACCATAGACTAAATAATAAACTCAAACTTTAGATTTTTTCTTTGCAATCAATTTCAAAGTTCATACTTAATACCAAATTGTAATAAATTAATAATATGTGCAGATGAAAGTGAATGAAACAAAGTTGGCACAGGGAAGTGGAACAGAAGATCTGTTCCCTTCTCATGGCGTTAGAAAGAAAATAAAAGAGAAAATGCAAAGCAATAGTAAGTGTTTTAGAGATGATTATGGTCCAGGAATGCTGCTTCTTATATATGCAGCATTAAAATGACTAATCATGATACAACTGCATGTACATGGAAAGCAAATAATTGGCCATCTTCATTACTGGCACTTAATTAAAGCGATAACATAACAATGATAATTTTAAGTTGTTGTAAATCAAAGACCTTGCACATTAATTAACGCACACATATAGGCAAGGCGACATTTGTATAGCATCATGAGCAATCAGCCTTTCATATATATATATATATGTTAGCAGAGTGACTGCTCATGATGTTATATCGTTATATCAGAGGCTATTGCGTGTGTGCATTGGTCTGTTCGGTATCTCATTTCTATCGATACGCTCCTCCCAGAGCAGGAGCCCAGTAGTCTGCTCCATTGTCACTGCCAACGTGAAGTGTGCAAGATACAGGAACCAGACACAAGCCTCTACTTCGCAAGTCCTGCCGGGGCTCTTCTTGACAGCCCTAAAATATTGATATTTTAAATGGGATTAATGAAGTGTTAGGTTTGAAAATCTACAGGAAATGAGACGAGAGAAATACCAACTCTAAACAGAAGAAAATTTATGGTAGAAGAAGTGTACCGGTTCAGAAGTTGCTTTCCTCTTCAAGCGGTTATCGTTCAAAAGCTGGTAAATTAAAAATAAGAGAGTAAATCCAATTAACATTTCGCAAACTTCATTAATTTGAACTCCAATGTTCTAAGACAGCTTTTAATCGTTGATAAAGCTGAAAACCTTCTTCTTTTAACAAGCTAGAGCTTTTTCTTTTTCTTTTCAAAAATCGAACTTTATTTTCTCCCCAGGCGTACAACTTTAAAGAGTCAATGGATCCAAGAAAAGCATACCTGACCAGGGTCCTCTGGGAATATACAATTCCTTTCTCCTTGAACCTACCAAAAAATAACAATCATTAATCAATTAATGCCCAATACACGTATATGTCCACATCTGATCAACGTGTGTTTGTGCCTCTGAAAGAGAGAGAGAGAGAGAGGACAGAAAAATTGAATACATAGTTTGGGAATTGGGAAAGTATGGGATAGAATATGTAGTTCCTTACAGATTGTTGATGTCTCGTGTTGGAGGATCCACTGCCCAAGTAGGGTAAACTGAGAGCCTGTGTTCTTCCACGTAAGGAATAACAAAAGGTGGGAATTGTGAGGACTTGCAATCACTAAAAGAATGTTATAGGAACATTGCGAAATAAACAAAAAAAGAAGAAGAAGAAGAAAACATGGTTGTTTGCAAAAATGAAAGATGCTAAGAAACGTCACCTCAATTTGGCTTTGAAGGAATCTGATGTATCCTATAGCTTCTAACAAGACAGATGCTGTGTCAGTCTGCATAAAGAAGAAACATCACACCACAAACTTCCAAAGTCATTCCTGCGTCGTCTTTATATCGTAGATGAAAAATAAAAATAGAAATAAAAAATCCTAGTTCCACAGGATAATTTAAATAATAAGAAATTGGAGAATAATGCCAGAGCTTTATTCGCGGGGGAATTTCTTCTTTCTTTCTTTCTTTTTTTTTTTTTTGATGAGATATCTGCATGACCAAAGGTATGGGCCTCATATAGTTAATAACTTCAGCTTTTAAACTACCTAGTGTCATTATCAAGATCTAGATTAATTACGGACTGTTTGTTTGGAGCTTATTTACCTTCCCAAATGGAGAGACTAGTTGGTGAAGGGCAGTGATTCTATCACCTAATTTTTCCTTTCTCACCTGCTAAAATCAAAGATGAAAATTGAAGAATTTCATAGTAGTTTGATTGGAAAGTAATCTCTACCTTTTTGTGGACATAAAGAGACGGAAAAAGAATCATAATGCCTCAAGAAATGGTCATTCAAGAAAGACAATAACTCACAAGCCCACAGATGTTTGTATTTGTTTGCTTTCTGTTGCGCATGTGTGTGTGGTGTGAGATGAAAGGATTTGTATTGAACAACAGTAGATTACCTTAAATGTAGATTGGTTTGAAGAAGAGGGCTGAACCCTAGCTTTTTTAAGTGCCCCACCAGTAGCACTGCTGTTACACTACAAAAATAGTACCAAAAAGAGTTATGATAAAACATCAATATAAATAATTATATCATCTTAATTTGCTCAACCATTCAGGGTTAGCCAACGGTTTAATACTATACAAGTTTATATACTTGAGGAATAACTAAAAGTTTTCTTGAAATTATGGAATTAATTTCGTTATGTAGTTTGATTAATAGATCTGAAAATAAGGAACAAATGAAATTGCTATAAGTCGACAAGTTTGCAGAACGTCATACTATGGAGATTTGTGGCTTCAAAATTTATCCATCTCTCAGTGTCATACCTCAGGAGATCGATCTGGCGGTGGATGTCTCCCATCTCCCTTGGTAGAGAAATCCAACATGTTACTACTGAAAGTTGAAACACAGGACTTGGGTGATGAAACAGGCATCAGTTGTGACCAAGTAGGTTTAGGTGCAGCCTGGAAGTCTTCGTTTGCATGTCCATAAACATAGCTGCTTACAGAATTTACAGGATTTACATCAACTACTGATGCAGCAGTTGAAGCATTGTGTAATATTTGATCCTCCCAATTCTCCGCCTTCCTTCCTTGAAAGTGATCTATACTGCCCTTATCTTCATCGCCCACAAATCCACCCCTACAAAAATCAATATCATATTTAGGTCTTTTTTAGAAAAAGAAAAGAAAAGAGAGAGAAAGAAAGAAAGAGCAGCAATGATTAAGGAGACATGAGAGAGAGAGAGTACAAGAGTAGTTGGCTCCATGACTCCGGAAGTTGATCCTGGTTTTCATGCCAAGCAGGGACTGAAAGTGAAGAAGGCGAAGACGAAGAGTAAGGAATAAATTGAGGGAAGAGAACAGAAGGGGGCAAGAAAGGAGAGGTTTGTTGGTGCTGTTGGGATGGTGGTGGTCTCATGTTATTGATGCTCCACCAGTTAGGGTTTCCGGTCATCATTTGCTGCACCGGCGAGCTCTGCAGAATAGCTCTATTCATTGCTTTGTCAACAAAACCTTGATGAACTTTCCCAGCTTCCTTATTCTTCACTTTTTCACTCAGGTCTAACGCTATCTTCCCCTTTTTGTTCTTTAAGCTTATCGGCTTTTTAAGGTCTTAGACAAGTCTCGTAGGAAAGTTTGAGCAAGTCTTCTTATGTGGGATTGAGCAAATGAGAGAAACAAAGTCCTTGTGGTGTAAGAATTTAAATCATGAAGGTTTGAGAACATTTTGTCTTGTTTCCTTCTCTCTCAGTCCATCCTTCTTTTTTCTGTTCCTTTTTTCTTTCTTGCTTTTTTCTCTGCTTTTGCTTTATCTCAAAGTGGGACACAAAAGGTGGTAGCAATTCCCATTGATTAATAAATTAATTTTAAAATATAAAATAAATATAAGCAATCAAATTGGCTTTGATATAATGACCTTTTAGTGTACCATTCTGGGATGTTATGTGCAACGTGTTTAATTTTTAGGGTATCCTAGTATATAATGTTAGTGGAAAGGGAAAGGAAAATGAAAATTGACAAAAAAAATGTTGATCTGCAGATTTCATAGTGCATAAGATTTGCTTTTCAACTACATTAACTAGACTAGAATGAACAATCTATATTTGTCCAAAATTGTCTAATAATCATAGGTTAATTCATTAATTAAGATTAATAAATGATGTTGTATAGTTGTATTATCTAAATTTAATTTAGTAGATTATTATGAATTTCAAACTAATAAAAGTCAATCATAAGAACGAATTTCTATGAGGTTCTATAAATGAAAGCATTATAATATAACTTAATTTGTTTTCTTATAGTTATTTTATAGAGCCTAACTGGAGTTATAAAAAAACTTGCCATAAATGTGCATATTCGATTTGGAAATATCCCTTTTTTGTAAATCAAGATTAGATCGTGCTAGACTATAAGAGAGAATTTAATTTTAAAAAACTAAACCAAGTAAAGTCTTAATACCCAAGATCAAGTCCATCAAACTTTGAATTAACACAGCAACCAAAAAAAAAGAGCACTCCCATCGAGCAACAAAAACTTTCCGCTTTCTGAACTTCTGGCAGCTGGCTACTGACGAGATTAGGATAAACAACATGATTTTGTACTGCAGATATATAACAAATCACCGGTCAACAAAAATAAAATATTGGGTACGAGTGATACGTCAAGATGATGCGAAAAAATGAAAATTGGTGTTACATGTGATGTTGTCATATTATTGATAAATATGTAAGAATTAGAGGATGGAGTACCCGTGAGTGTGTGAGGGAGGGGGGGACCGACATATACCACACTTTTCAAGAGGTCAATGTCTTGGGTTTGGAGATCCCTATATAGCCAGGGTCGCCAAAGGAATGATTACCATTTCCTAGACCAATTTTGTTGTGTACTTCTTACCCTTTCACTCCCACTTTTGTTCTTTTCTTTTTCTTAATTTCTTAATTATTTTTCCTAAAAGAATCCAACCCAACCTACCCTTGTTTGTGTCAATCAACTAATCCAGGACATGGCATCTCAAATGCTTGAAATTTGCACTCTTCTCATTAAAGAAACACATAAATTAAATAAGTGAGATATTCTTCTTGAAGCAATTAATGCTTTTATTCCCTGGGAATGGGATACATCACATTCCCTTGAAACCGCATCTCAATGTCCGAAGCAAGCAAACAGACAAACAATCCCTTGAATATCGAGGCAGTCAGATGAGCATTAGAGAGAGTGGAAACATAAGCCATTGTCTTTTAGGAACTTATATTATAATTAGTACTGAGGGGGGGAAGGATAGGAGGACATGGGACGTCTGGTCCGTACTGCCAAATCTTTGTCGGAGGTGCTATGTCTTCTTCTTCTACCCCATACATATATTTTTCAGTTTAACCCCTGCATTTTCCTTTTTTAACTAATGCATACATTTCTTTTGTAAGTAAATTCCATCCTTTTCTATTTTACTTGTTCATATAGCTGTTCAATGAGAAATAAGCTAAAAACCCTTAATGCACGCAATCTATAATGTAAGAATCAATGAATCCTTGATGGCAGAGTTTGCTTTTGCAAAATTTTAGAAAATATAAAATATATTTCTTTGAATTGAAATGACCTACTTGCTGTAACTCTACACTTGGGAGACAATTTTAGTCAATGTTATGTTCCTTCAACTTCACGGGCGAATACAAGGAATGGCAGTCGCAAACCTTAACCAACACGTCGGGGATTTTTGGGTCATATATTAATGTTTGTCTTTTATGAAGACAAAATCCTAGATTCAATGGTACCGAGACAAGTGTTCAAACATGCATGACTAGCTAGTGGCCCATTTTTTAAAATCTTAATTACCTACCAGCTATATTCAGCCGAACCCAAATCAGTAAATTAAGTAGTTTATAATTTGTATGAAATCGACAGTTTTGAAACTTTGTATGTCTTTTTCCCTTGAAGGCGAATATAAATCACTCATCAAAGGGTGTGCTCTTCTGTTCCAATTTGTATCATGCTTAATCATCGGATTCCTCATCACATGCCTCGTTATTCCCTGAATTACTACACAAAATATTCTTCTTTATGATCCCAAGATAACCCATACCATAAGTTGTACCCTTGTTCAAAGCCGAAATCACTCTGGAACCCTAAACATAACCCAAGATAGTTTCTTACCCTAATTATTTTTATAAAAATATCTAGCTAATTGATCACCTATATTCTGTAAATCACACTTATAAAGTCAATAACTCAAAAAAATGCGAATATTCATAGATTAAACAATTGTTATACAGTCTATATCTTTTTACGTTGGATTAAATAATCGTTAGGTAATCTGAAATTCGTGTAGGTCCAAAAACAATTTTCTTAGAAAACATACTCAATACAAAGATACTATTTAGCCGCGAGTTTCGCTGTACATGATGCTAAATGACGAGACTGTAACCTTATGAATTTACAGTTAAAAGTTAACTTCCAGTAACTAGGTAGATTGTACATCTCCAAAGACCTTCAATTAGGGGAAAATGATGTTTCGACTCTATAAGACGATGCACATCAGATGCTTGATTTATGTGCATGTTTTTCGAATCATGTATCTTATCAACAAGATTAAAATTTGTTTCATCTAAATGTCTAGGGTCGATCAATCTAAATGTTCTGGCAATATAAATTATAATTACTTCAAAATGTAATTGGTGAATAGGTAAATTTCCTGAATCCCGAAATGACCAAACCAAAGCTTGAATTCTGATTCTCAGCCTCCTAATCATGGATTTACCCCCATTTAATGGATTGATTTAGTAGTAATATGCGGTTTTCATAACACATAACGTGACCACATGTTTCATTGGCATTCCCAAAGCAAAGTATTAGCGAAGTGACAGAATTATTAAAAAATATTACAAAGGAATGAGCTCGTTATAGACGTGAAAGCTACCATATCTCAGTAGATGATAATCAAATCCTACTGTCATTCTCAAAAGATATAAATAATAAGATATCCTTTTCTCGCTAGATCATCCAACTTGATCACTGATCGCAGTACCTCCACACAACATGGTTTTTCCACACTACACCTTAATCTTTTGTCATCTTACACACCAAACCATTAAAAATATTAGCCACTTGCTGCTATTTTCTTCCACCATTTCATGCGTCATATATAACTTATACATAAATTAAGAGTAATCATTTTTATGCTAACTTTTGTTAGGGTACATGTGTCAAAAGTGAACCAAAAGCAGAATACAGATGTCAAAAGAGAGAGAGCCTATAGTCCCTTTGCCACAATACAAACAACTTCTTTCTTAGCTGAAAATGATTAGAATCATAAACGATATATGCTTCAAAATTTCAAATACTATGTTTTGAGAAAGCATATCCCAAACCAACCAAACTTGTTTATCTATTGAGTAGTTTTCCACTAACATCAAACAAAAGTAGCTCCGCCTCCAATTTTGCGAAGTACCCTTTCTTGTTATGTTTTTTTTTGTGGCTACTGATATAAGAAAATAAGGTCAATTTAGTGTGGAAAATTGCATTCTTGTGTCAACTTAAATTAATTTCGCGGAGAGAACATAGCTTACCATAGTCAAAGTTGACAACTAATAAGAGCATTTGGGAAATAATGGACGAGTGAGTCAATTCTACTTCTTTAGGGATATCATTTTTTGGAATAATATTTTCATGTGTTGTCTCTTTATAAATTCCATTTTTCCAATCATCATTTTCGTGAAACCTTTTTATCTATTGCTTTTTGTTCTTTTTTCCATTTTTGGTATTAGAGGGTTGACAAGCTTCTTCACATTATTTCAACTTCTAATGATCCATTATTAGTCTCAAGAAGGATCATTACGTTATATTTTATTAACTATAAATAAATCTCATTACAATCAAACTACTTGATATTCGTTGTGGAATTAGTTTGCTCTCATGGGGATAAAAGTCCTCAACGACATGATTTAGGGAAACCATTCATATCCAAATTAATTAAGTCTTTTTATCTCCTGGAAATTCAAATGCTATAGGAACCTACTTGATTCAATATCTCGCGTGTTAGTACTTAGTTAAGAAAAGGTAAAGAAAAAAAGAGAAAAATTTCATTATATTCATTATTTAGAAAAATTAAATTACTTATATCTAAAGTTCAAATGTCTTTCTACAATTTTTTAAAAATTTATATAAAAAGTTTAAATATTGTAGAATTTTTTATTTTTTATTTGAATGTTTAAAACTATTTCTGATTGAAATTTGACAAAGGAAAGGGTAAAATTGAAGAGAGTGGGAGAGAGAGAGAGTGAAAAGAAAAGGGTAAAATTGTAGAGAGGGAGAGAGTTAAGATTGTTGTATATCTAATGAAAGGGTTCGAATCTTCTGTACCACTTAACTTATTTTAATTTTATTTCTATCTAAAAAATAATGTTATTTTATGTGTAAATAGATTTAAAACGACATTGTTTTGAGACAAAAATATTACAGGAACAGATTAACTAATACGGAAAATCTGATACCCGGATAAGGAAGATGAAACACAAGAGTGAGATGAGCAAACACTGACTTTTTATTATTATTTCTTCCAAATGAAACGACCACTGAAAAAGTTTCTGGACTCTACTGCTACTGTGGCCCAGTCGACGCTTCGGCTTTCCGTAACCCACGAAACCAGACAGCCACCGACCTCTATAAGTTTTTAATTTTTTTTTCCGATTCTCTAAATTCAACCCAGTGAGGCCCACCATGTGACTATTTTTTTCTTGACCCTTCTCAAGTTTCAACTTTTTGTTTTGCATTAAATTTAAACATTTCAAGGTCAATTTTATTATGTCACCCTCACGTCATGTATGACGTCATACATCTTATCTTCCTGAATGTATCCAAGTGACACAAAAGGAAATGATGAAACTATTTACTGTTTAATAATTGTTTCCAAGTGAACGGTTGAGTCGCCATAGGAATTCCATAACACAAATTAGGTATACATTACAACAAGAAGTCCTAGTAATATAATGGCAATATTTAATAACATATAGTTTTACCCTAATTAATAGGGAAATTATTTTTAAATAGATAAATATTATATTTTAAAATTTTATTCTTTTTTAAAAAAATGAAGAAGCGGTAAATTAAATCCCATATTTTTACTGAGCTTAAAATGCTGATATACAGGTAGTGAAAGAGGAGAAGGTAAATTGATACATTGTTTAGCTTTTTGCAAGAAATGACGTTGACCTACTTGTTCGGTGGCTGAGGTTGAGATGTGTTTTGAAACCCCTACCAAAAGATCAATGCTCTCAATGTCTCTCCTTTTTTTCTTTTTGGGGTCATTTCAAGCAATTAACGTTATGAGGGAATTGTATAGAGGTGAACAGATCACTGTTTTATTTTTGCTGTTTTAATTGTTGAATAGAATTAGAACAGCATAAAACGAAACAAGTGATTTAATTTTCTAAAGAAGTCGTTTTGACAAAAGTTTGTCGCAGGAGGACTGTGTGAGAGTCATGTGCCTTATCTAGGCTAGGCTTCTACTTTTGATAAAGTTTCTGATTCAGTTGCTTTTAACCTTCCCTTCCAACATGCAATTGACCTCCAAGACCATTGTTGTTTTTAACTGATCTCAATCATTGCTTTCACATCTCTCCAAATATTATTTTAAATTTCTGAAGCAAAATTGTCGTAGTCTATTTGGTAAAAAATAAAAAAAATACCAAAGGCGCTTATATTGTTCATTTTAACTCATCCTTAGGTATACTATACACCATTGGAACTAAGGAGAAAACAATTTGAAAAAAAAATTTTAATTTAATTAAAAATTAATAAAAAATTCCTGTACTAAATTATGTTATTATAATTTTATTCCAACTTTTTTTTGGTGGCTTCCCCTAACTCTTATAATAAATTAAAGAATAATGTTTGGAACACTGGTTGTCTTACAAACAGATTTTTTTTAATCAATATAACAAGCCCTCGTTACTCATATGGTACTTTCTTATTGTATATTTGTAAATATCATTTATCTTTTTTGTTTATTAGGATCCAAGTGATCGTAAAGAATGAATATCTCATAAATTTACACAATAAAATTTATACATGTAAATAATATTTTCTACACACAATATTTAATAACATAAATATTTTCCAAATGATTTATTCAAATAAAATTTTAATTTCAAGCCAAATGTAAATGACTAAGTTTTTGAAATTATTTTTAAATTTTTACATTAATTTAAACTTTAAACTCAAATTCAATCTTTAGAAGAAGAGAGAATTTCAAATTAATAAAGATGATAATTTTAATATATTATTATTAAGTGGATATATATTTGCTTCATTATTCATAACTTAAGTTCATTTGAGATAAATATAAGGTATTAGATATTAGTAACACCGTTTTGTAGATTAAGTATGAAATTTCTTTTATTGGTACTCAAAGTTAAACTTTCAAACTTTGGGAGATTGAGTATATTAATCTTTCATATTGAGAGATGAGTGAGAAATTTCTTTGCTTTCTTTATACCATTTAACTTTTATTTCTTTTTCTAAATCAAAATGTAGTTGATTTTCTATATTCGACTGTCAAACTTTAGTGAGATTGTTCCTTTCCTTCCCCTTTCTGACAAACTTCAATCTCTATATGGTATCTTCTGCATTCCCATCTCTACTCCTTTTGCCTATAGCCTCGTCATTTGAAACCTTTGTTGACTCTGTTGTAATAGTTTGCAATTCCTCTTTTGCTCCATTTGGCAACTCTCTCGCTCATCAACTCTCTCTCTCTCTCTGTTTTTTTTTTTAATATTTGGAGCTAACATTTTAGCCCCACACTATCCTCCGTGCAAGTCCCAACCTCTTCTTGGTTCTTAAATTGTCAACAAGTTAATAGCATCAAGTTGTAGGAGATAGCTCTCTATTAAAAAAACTTAGGTTTCTACCCTTAATGTTAGGTGAAGATAGAGCCATAGTATCACTGATATGGTCCAAGAGGAGCAGGAGAAGCCCA
>JANKYE010000224.1:9607499-9619272 GCA_032467995.1 Erythroxylum dillonii
AAAATAACTATGTCAAATTTTAAATCACTCTAATAAGAGAATTTCTAAATTATTGCTAATTAAAATAATAGATTATTCTTCCTAATTGTTTATACTAATGAATCTTTTATTAATTTACTCAATTATCTTTATATAATTTGTACGATATTCAAATACTAACGAATGAATTACTCTTAATATAATAAGTCCTAAATGACATCAAAACATTATTATCCCTATATGAGACATGTCTGGTAATATTAAGTCTAAAGATCAAATATACAACTACCATAATGAGGACATTCACTCAAGAGATTTGTGAAGGATGTATACGAAAGATAGGTATTGTATTTCATTACATTTTGTGAGACGCTTATGACCTTAATATACAAGTAAAAACATAACCATAAAGAGATTTACAATGATTATAATATAACTAATAATTTGATCTAATTTGATTGAATCTTATATGTAAAGATTGAATAGTTAAGATATATGGATATCAAATGTTATCAGCCCCCTTTAAGCCTATGATGGTTAGCAATTGGGAGCTTAGGACAAAGACATTGGAATGCTGAAGAGGATAAAGCTTTGGTCATAACATCAGCAATTTGAAGAGCATATGTGATGTGAGAAACAAAAGGTGCTTTATTATCCACCAAGTTACAGATAAAATGTATATCACTTTCAAAGTGCTTAGTACAAGCATAAGTGATCGGATCAAAGCAAGGGATCCATCACTAAGATTATCACACTAGAGAGTGGGTGTAACATTAGAGAAACCAATTTCTCCCAAAAGAAAAGTAGTCCAACAGAGTTCTGTTGCAGTTAGAGCAATGCTCCGATATTTAACTTTAATACTAGATCTGACAACAGTAGATTGTTTCTTAGCACACCAAGAGATCAAATTGGGCTCAATATAGATGTAATATCCAGAAGTAGAGCGATGATCATCAGGGAAACTAGCTCAATCAACATCACAGTAGGCATGTAATGTAAGTGAAGATGATATGAGAAAGTGAATGTCGTGGGATAACGTGGAACAAAGATAACAGAGAATTTGTTTAATTGCAGTCTAATGCACATCAATAGGACAATGTAAAAATCGTGATACCTTATTCATAACAAATTAATTGTTAGGGCGAATATGGTAGAGATATTGAAGAGCACTAATAGTGCTTCGATACTCAGAAGGATTAGAAAGGGGTGTGCCATGATTTTTGGATAGAGGGAGAGACGGAGTAATTAGAATGTGAACAGGTTTGGAGTGATCAAGACCTATCTGGAGAGGAAGATCTTAGGTGTATTTTGTTTGGGTAAGAAGAATACCAGTAGATGTTGAAGTGGCTTTAAGAGTTAGAAAATGATGTAGTGGGTCTAAGTCTTTAAAGGAGAAAGTGCAATGAAGATTTTGGACAAGGGTGGAAATGAAGGATGGGTATAAACCGACAACCAAAATATCATTTACATAAAATAAAATGAAGGTGGTTTGAGAGGGAGTGATATTAATTAAAAGGGAAAGGTTAGATTTGGAGGAAGTAAAGTGTCGGTCAATAAATTTCTAATTTCGATGTTGAAACCAAGCTATAAGAGCTTGTTTGAGACCATATAGGGCTTTATGAAGATGACAAACATGATACGGATATTAAGGATCTTGAAAACTAGGAGCTTGGGACATAAAGATTTTTTTTCATAAAGGTGACCAAAAAGGAAGGTCTTAATAACATCGAGTCGGCGGAGTGACTAATTTTTTGAAAGAGTAAAGGAAAGGATGATTTGAATGGCAGTGAGTTTAACAACAAGACTGAAAGTGTTAGTGTAGATGAGTTTTATAACGTTGAATAGTTCCATTAGGATTTTGTTTTGTACGAAACACCCATTTATAACTGACAATGTAGGCATTTGGTAGAGGAGTAACAAGAGTCCAAGTGTCATTGCGATGGAGAAAAGTAAGCTCATCAAGTGTAGCTTGACATTGGTGAGGAAATATATTTGCCTAGGTAAAGGATGTAAGGTCAGGAGAAGATGTGGTAAGCATGGAGTAAGTGATTAAGTCAGAAAATGATCGAGGAGCACAGGTCTAATCACAGGTCCAGGTCACCATTGGATGGGAATATTGTGTTTGGTGAGGTGGTGGAGGGGTATTAAGGATAATGGTAAAGGAGATTGAGGGAGTGGGGGTGAAAGGTTTAGGAAGTAAGCGAATGATGGTGTGTAAGGATGTAGAAGATATTGATGGAGAGGGGGCATAAAGAAAATCATGTTTAGATGTTTGAGGATCAACGCATCGATATCCTTTATACTGAGAACAATAGCCAAGAAAGACATATGGAATGGATTTGAGTGTGAGTTTATCAAAGTGACTGAAACCAATAAAAGGAAAGAAAATAAATCCAAAGACTTGTAAATTAGAGAGATTTGGTGGGGTGGTGAGTATGAATTCATGAGGGGATTTATTATTAAGGATAAGAGTGCGTAAAATGTTGATAAGATAGATAGCAATGGACAATGTTTTAAACCAAAATACTTTAGGAAGAGAAGCATAAAGAAGAAGGGTGAGGCCTGTTTTAGTGAGATGACGAATTTTTCGTCCAAAAAGATCATTTTTTTGGGGGGAGAGTAGGGATAAGAAATGCAGTAAGTGATTCCATTGGTGGTAAGGAATTGGGCAAAGGCGCCTTTGATGAGTTCAAGGGCTCAATTGCATTAAAGATGTTTGATTTTGGTGGAGACTTAATTTTTCATTTGTGGTTTTGAAAGTTTGAAAAATGTGCAAAGCATGAGATTTATGAAAAATAAAAAAATCCAAGCATATCGACCAAATTCATCAATAAATAAAATAACAATAACTAAAAAATGAATAAGATGGGGAAGGTCCCTAGATATCACAATAAATAAGTTGTAAAAGTGTGGTAGAAAGACAAGAATAATGTGAACAAGGAAGGCGAACACTTTTTCTTTGTAGACAAGAATTATAAGGGTTTATGACATTTGAACTAACACTTAAAGACCTAGATAACTTAGAAAGTGTAGAATGACATGATTGACGAAGATGTTGACGCTAAAGAGTGAATGAAGTTGGAGTGACTATGGAAGTACAGTGGAATCCTCATTAGATAGAGATTATTATGGATGGAACCAGTGAGGAGTGATATTTTGGTTTGAAGATCCTTCACAACATAATTGAAAGGATTAAATTTAATAAGACAAGAATTATCAGTAATAAATTTAGCAATAGATAAAAGATTAGTAGTGAGATATGAAACGACTAAAACATTACAAAGATGAAGTGGACGAATTTGTGTAAGAAATGTAACTAGACCGGTAGAGGAAATGAGAAGATTGTTACTAGTACCGACAATTACTTGGTTGGAACCATCATACGAAGTTATAGAATCCACAAATTGAGGTCAGGTGTCATGTGAGTAGTGACATTAGTATTGCGTAACCATTCAACAGTATTATTATAGTTAAAAGGTTGGGTGTCTTTAGTGTCATGAATGTACAAAGTAAGAAAGGTTGTGTTAAGGGAATTAAAATTAGCAGATGGCCTAATGGGGTGATTTAGGGACTCGAAATATTGAAAACAATAATGAGTCACAATATGACCCTGCTTCTAGCATATTTGGCATTAAGTGGGTGGTTTATTAAAATTGGATGTAAGCTAGGTGTATTGGTGTGAGTTACAGGGTCTAGAATTGGGCCTAAAGGTATTGGGCTTGTTTATGCGTTGATAGAGTGGGTAGGGGTGGACTGATGTAGGCTAGGTAGTCCACTAGTCATTAGAAGTATTAGGGTTTCAACCCTAGTTATTTCTACTGTCGTAAGATCATGAGTTGCCACTAGAGGAGAAGTTATGATTCCAGGTGAGGCGCAATGGGTGTCTCGAGTTGTTGCCATAGTTAGAGACAAAAGAGTTGCTTTAGTGAAGGGTAAGGAGTGATAGGAGAAAAGACGCTTCTCGTCGATGAGGAGGCGAGCACAAAGATATGAGAATGTGAAGAGAGAGATGCAATGCTCTATTACAGTGACAAACGAATCATACTTCGTAGGGAGGTCATTTATAGTGAACAGAACAAAATTATCATCAGAGATGTTGCTGCCAATAGCCACGAGTTCCTCACCCGTGGTTGAGATAGTGTTCAGAAAGTCAAAAACCAAGAAAATGCTTCTTGAACATGTGAAGTTTCCTATGAAAGAGTGACCATTGGGACGAGGACTGCTGAAGAAAATGTCATTCAAGAACTAGCCAAAGATCACGAGTGATGGTACACCCGAGAGTCAAATGGGTGACAGAGCTGAAAAGGGATGTCGTGAGGTAACAGTAAACTAGACAGTCGAACTTCTGTCATTTAACAAATTTTAGAGATGTGGTATTAGCATTAGGATGCTTTGTTGGGGAGAGCAGAGTACCGTCAATGTAATCAGGAAGATCAAAAGTGAATAGCTTGGACTTGATTTCGCTAGACTAGGTAATTTGTTGTTTCTAGAGGTATGGTTTAAAAATGTGTCAATTGATTGAATGACAAAATTAAGATTGTGTGATTTACCATGGCTATCATTTGGGAGGTTCCTGGATTGGTGTAGGGTGGTGTGGATAGATATATGTGTTTGTGTGTGGTTCTGTGGCGGAGTGTAATTGAGCAAAGTTTATGGATGTTCAGGCTGGTATATGTGATTATGTATGTTTTTGTGAAGGTGTGTAGTTGATAGGAATTTGTGGGTTTTTAGGTTGATATATGTGTTTGTGTATGTTTCTATGGTAATGTGTAGTTGATCTGAGTTCGTTAATGTTCAGGCTGGTGTAGAATGGGTTTGCCAAAAAAAAAGGCTAAATGGTAGATGGACTAGAAGTAGGCTTTAATACTATGAAGAGAATTGTGAAGGATACGTATGAAGACATGTATTGTATTTCGTTGCATTTTGTAAAAGACTTGTGAGCCTTAATATAAAAGTAGAAACACAATCACAAAGAGATTTACAATGATTATAATGTAACTAATAATTTGATACAATCTTATCTACAAAGATTGAATAACTAAGATACATGTCAAATGTTATCATTCACATACACAAAATTAATATTTCATTTAGTATCTTTATAATCAAGTCAGTTCAGCAAATTTATTCTTTATTAAACACTCATTCATTTATTTACATATATACCTATTTTAATTTATAAAATTAATTATTTTTTAAAAATATAGTATGTACTAATTTTATTATTCCATTAATATCTTATTTTATTAAAACTATAACTAAGCATAATTTAAAAAAATACCTAAAAGCAATTTGAATTTTAGATTTATGATTACATCATAATTTTAATTTATATTGATTATCTTTAACTTTAAGTATTACAGACAATTAACAAAATATATAAAAATAAAATATTTTTATTGGATATATTAATAATGTAATATATTAGTCACAACTATTAATTTTACTACAAGAGCATAAACTATCAATTAGCCCAGCTTCATCAATTTTAGTTCAAACAACACAATGAATCATGCCACTCGTTTGAGTAAATGGATATCAACTCGTAAATTTAGCAATAGGTATTCTAGTTATTTAGTTTGTTTAGATGTTAACAAAATAGCATTACCATCAAAAAGGCAAAATAAAAATAAGAAAGCGCATAGGATTATTAGCAAATGCTAATGTTTTGCGAATCTCTTTTTATGTTAATAGTTTTTAACTTTTTATCAGGCTTTTAAAAACAACTCTATATGAAACAAGATTTTTTTAAAAAATTAATTCCCTATTAACATTCTTAAAGTAAGAATCTTTTGTTCATGTCAATGGTAGTCAACACAGTTTTCTCCGCTTGTTTCAATGTTATGAATACCGTACCGAACTTGGTACCAGATTGAATTCTGGTACAGTATTCAGTACTAGATACCGTTTCAGGTAATTTTTAAAATTTATAAAATAGTCCCTAAAATTTTAAAAATTTGCAAAATAGTCCATTAATTCAAATACACAAACACAACCAATTCAATTCAGTATTTAGAATTTCAAATCACATTCTAACTCCAACTAACTCATTTCAGAATCAGATACACAAACACAACCCAACCAATTCTATATCCAAATCACGCAACAAAACATTCATCACAAAAAACACTGTTCAACACCATGCATCATTCAACCAAAACCGTAATCCTAATTCCAACATTCCAATCCATTCTAACATAACAAAAATTCCAATTAAGCATGAAAATTTCGAAATTAGAAAAAAAATCACGAAACCAACTTTGGGTCTTCAGCAGGGCTTCAGGTTTTGTCACAGGTCAAACTTCAGATGCGGCTCCCGTGGCTTCCCGTGAAGATGAGCTCTAGTTGTGACTTTTGATGTCGTGTAGCGGTGCGGTGGCTTCGGGCAATGTAGGCGGTGGCGTCTTCGGGTCCCCTTGGAGGAAGCATCCTCAACCGATGCCAAGGGATGAGCCGAGGAGGATGAGCGAAGGAGGAGAGGCAGACACTGGGAAGGGTTAAAGATTGCGGCGGCGGCAGCGGCGGTGAGAGGCGACAGTGAGAGGGCAACAGAGAAGAGTTAGAGAATGAAGAAGAAGAGTGAAGAAGGGGGGTGTTAGAGGGTGGGGATTTTAGGGTTAATTTTCAAAAAATTGCAATTTGGTCCTTCGATTTTTTGAATTTTACGGTACCAGTCGGTTTGAATTTTACAATACTGGCTGATATGTTCCGATACTGTCGATACCGGTAAGTACTAAATGAAAACTACCGGTACCGATCGGTATTTAAGGCCGGTACTGATGATGCTGATACCGTTCCATTTTCCAGGTGCCGGCCAGAATGGTATAGTATCCTAAACATTGGCTTGTATTGGGGCAAGTTCTGATCCTCTGCTTCTGTACTACAAAAAGATGTAATATTGGACGCAAAATATATTAGAGTAGTTTATTAAAGCCTAATATTTAGTTTCCCACGTGCTTTTTTTACGCCAATGCACAATCGCTAAGGATACAATCTTAAGACCACTCGTGATAAACAATAAGCAGATTGTTACTTTAAATTATTGAAACATCATTTGAACTGGAAACAAATAACGCCACACTATAACTTAGCGATGAATTGACAATAACAATCACCAGTAGCTAACCATAAGTTAAAAGCAACAGGAACACTTTAAACTAATAAAAAGGATACCTCAATACAGTTATCACGAATTCTTACAAGTGAGAAAAAGAAGACCCAATAATGACTTCCGAGCTCAGAGGCGCTGAAAGTAGTTTGCAAGTGAATGACAGGTGGGTTATAGAAGTTGGAAATCTCCGTATGACATGTGGCAGCATTATTATGACATTATTCTTGTGGACAAATTTTTTAAAATGGGAGATAATAATATGATATGAATAATTGTTGAGGTGATGAAAACGAAATTGAAAGACAAATTGAATAACAAATTCTTGCCTTTTCTCTCTCGAAGACTTCTCTCTTCCACAAATTACTTATCCTAATTGTAGAATATTTATGTACTTGTATTTATTGTGTAGGATACTATCTTTTGTATAGTGTAGGTACTAATGTATTGTATAGTTTTTAGTTGTTTTGCGTTTTATGTAGTAGTTATTGTCGTTTTGTATAAGTAGACAATGATGGTATATATACCATCTGTTTCTCCTTCCTGAAATAAGGATAACCATTTTACTGTTGTTACTTTACCAAAAATACAATCCCTAGAGTGTGTTTACAGATTCTTCATGGTATCAGAGAGATCTGGGTAGATCCACACATCCACGAAGTTGAGCTATGGTAGACGGGATGAGTAGTTTGAGATCATCGTTTGGCAATATAAATGAGGGCGAGAATCTGTTGTTTCTGCAGAACTCTGATCACCCTGGAATGGTTCTCGTTACGACAACATTAAATGGGAATAACTACTTATCTTGGAGTTGTGCGATGCGAATAGGTTTAGGCACCAAGTTAAAGCTTGATTTCATCAATGGAAAATATGAGAGGCTAGATGAAGGTTCATCAGACTACAATAAATGGTGTCAGGTTGATTTCATGGTTACATCGTGGATACTCCACATCATCTCCAAAGACATCGTGGAGCCCTTTTTGTACATAAGCTCGGCTAGGGATCTCTGAAAAGACCTAGAGCAGTGATATGGAGAATGTAATGGGCTACTGTTGTATCAACTCAAGAGAGAGATTAGTTCGATTTCACATGGGGATTTATCAGTTTCCAAGTATTTTACTAAACTCAAAAGGTTGTAGGATGAACTGAATTGTTTGGCTCCCATTCCGTAGTGTTTATGTAGAGCCCTAAAACAATGTTCGTGTGGATCCTTTAAACAATTTTTTGAGTTTGGAGATAATGATAGATTGGTACAATTTCTTATGGGATTGAATGAAGAATATGATGCAATTAGAAGTCAGATACTTATGATGAACCCTTTGCTTCATGTAGATAGGGCTTATTCGATGGTTGTTAGGGGAGGTTAACATTTCTTTTGCTGATAACACAAGTAGTGCTATGATGGTGCGTAGTTCTAGCGACAGTAGTGCAAAAGGGGTTGGTAGAGGTGTTTCCAAGAAACAAATGAATAAGGAGGATATGTTTTGTGATTTTTGTGAAATGGAAAGACATACAAGAGATACCTGTTTCAAAATTCATGGGTATCCAAATTGGTATAAGGATCCTAAAGATAAAAAAGGAGGGGATATGAATAACGAGTTTGTGAATATAAGTGATTCACCTTAGATTACTCAGTAGAGAAGGGTATAAAGGAACCAGTTTGGAAATAAGATATGGCAGCAATGATTCAACAAGGAATTGTGAATTTTATGCAAAGCCAAGGTAAGCAAATTCAGATGAAGGCCAAGGGAGGAGATGTCATTAATTTTGCACACTACAACGACTTTGCAGGTAACATTCTCAATCATTCTTTTAGTTCAGTTAGTTCCATTGAATGTGGTTCTTAGATAATAGACACAGGTGCTTCAAATCATATATGCTATGATCTTAATTTGTTTGCTAAACCTAAACCTATTGCTAAATATACCCCTGTTCACCGACTGGATGGCACAATTAAGACAGTAGATTTCACATGGGATATTATCCTTTGTGATAATCTTAGTCTGTCATCCTCTTTGCATATACCTTCATTCAAATATAACCTACTTTCTGTGAACAAACTTGCTTGTCAATCTCCTACCAAATTTACCTTTTTTGTTCTGCAGGACCTTGTGATTGATGAGGTTTTAGTAGTTGGAAAGGTAATTACAGGACTCTATGTTCTTGAAAATATTCTTTTCATAAAAATAACATTTTGTCTTACACTACACATTTAGATAATTGTATCCATAAGCCAATACATTGTCATAGTGCTGTTGTTGATGGTTTTTGGCACCAGAGATTGGGCCATCCATCCCTTACTGTAATGAAACAGTTGCAAGATTCTTTCAATAATATGAATTTTTCTGAACAACCGTGTGATATATGCCATTTCTCAAAACAAACCAAACTTCCTTTTCATAAGAGCAGTATTAGTACAGTTGCATGTATTGAAATGTTGCATATGGATTTTTGGGCCTTTATAAGCAAGGATCAATTAGTGGAGCTCATTACATTTTCACCATAGTAGATAATTTTTCTAGAACAACCTGGACCTATTTACTCAAACACAAAAGTCAGACTTCTAACTTCTTAAAAAAATTCCTTAAACATGTTACAAATCATTTTCATGCTATAATCAAAGTCATTTTGACATCTTTCCATACCAACACTTGGATAACTAGTTATTTCTCCTCTTAACCAATCTTCAATGTCAAATATGCATAAGAAAATTTTGATGTCAATGCCAGAAATTAGAGAAGACTCGAAACAATTTGAATAGTGTTTGAGATATGTTTCAAACGAAGATGTGTTAATTGTGGAATAATGGGAGTATTTTAATGACAACCATTTATTCCAGTAAGATGGATAGTGACTTGACATGAATTTTAAATATGTCTTCCTCATTATATTCAGCAATTCAGTCTGTTATCCATTTTATTGTGATAAAAAGTGGAGAAATTCAATGAAACACAATGAATCCTAAAAAAATTTCCTCCAAAATTAGTTGTGGAAGATGAGTCTGTCACTAGCAACATACATAGGCATATATGCAACTTAGTTAACTAATCAATGAATATTCTAACAACTTATGTTATTATATATGGATGAGTTAAAGGGAAAAAAAGAGTTTATTTACTCAATTTATCCACTTTGCACAAAGTGATTAAGTATCCTTTTGATTTCAATAAGCCTTTCACAAAGTTGAGACTAATTTCTGTCTAAAATTGCTTACGCATATTCAAAGGTTGTAGTTGTTAACTCAAGGTTTATTATTAATAATTTTGATGATGACTTATAATATTTCAAAAGTCAAATTGAATTTATTTCCTTGTATAGGTAACGATATATTTTTAAAAAGGAAATAAAATCATATGATAAATGATCCCTTTCTTGCATAAACCTTCCTTATTAACTTACCTAATTTATTAGAAATAATTCCATAATACCTGGAAGGATCTTACAAATCTCAATTAGCTCTATGATATGATCATTTGTCTTAATATCTAGATATTTAGAGATTTTATCAAATATGGTATTGAAGATTCAAAGTCAATTCAAGATACAAGAGAAGCAACGACTAGTTGAAGAAGACGTCTATTTAAGGCAGAGCCACTACATTTGCGAATGGGGGATATACACCAAACCTTCAAAATGCATCTATAGCATCAATTCTCTTGAATGTAATATCATTGGCAAATCTTTTGTGCTTTAGAAAGTGAAAACTCTTTTTGAAAGAGATCATTGAAGCTTATATCGAGCAAATCACATTTTGATCTGTTGAGAGCGTGTAAAGATTAGCTAAATACTACTAGTTTGGAAGGTTAGAGAACCTTGAAAAATATGTACTCATGAGCTTAAAGAGGCTCGTCAAATTACTACTTGGGATTTTAGTGAAACACTCAAGTTGGATACTTAGGGACTGGACGTAAGCTTGGGTTATAAGCCGAACTAGTATAAATTGACTTCATCATTCCTCTCTCTCTTTATCATTTAAATTTTCTTTTATATTGTGTGTGTGTTCATTTTAGCAAGAGACTCCTTCACTTTTATAATAGGCTCCTTCTATTTTCAATTTGCAATTGTTTCATTTCAATTTTAGCAAGTTTTTTATTGGTTAAGAAGCTTCTATAATCTAATAGGCTCCCATCATTTAACTGGCTTCGATTGTCTAACAAGCTCCTATTGTTTTAAACTTTGACAGGCCTTAGTCTTTTATCTTTTGCATGCGTTTTCTTTATCAATTGGTATCAAAGCAAGGTTTCACATTTATTGTGTTTTATAGCACGTGATAGATTATGACAAACAATTTGAGAAGCCTTAAAGGACAATTTGTTTCAAAGCCTCCTTACTTCAATAAAAACAACTACTTATATTGGAAAGAGAGAATGACAATATATATTCAAACGGTAGATATTGAATTTCGGGTTGCCATCAGATTTGGAGCTACACTTCCAGCTACAGAAAACTTAGAAGTATAGTCTGATGTTGACTAAAGAAATATACAACTAAATGTTAAAGCAAAATATCATCTAATTTGTGCACTATCTCTATAAGAATATGAAAAGATATCCTACTACTTTATAGTAAAAGAAATGTGGGATAAACTTCAAGTCACCTTTGAATGAACAAATGAGATAAAGAAACATAGAATAAGCTTTTCAGTGCATTAATATGAAACTATTGGCATAAAACAAGGAGAAACTA
>JANKYE010000224.1:9641406-9652528 GCA_032467995.1 Erythroxylum dillonii
TCTTCTGCAACAACCATTTTAATATAAGGAGTATAAAAATTATTTATTATACTACATTGCATTATGAACCCTTTTATCCTTCTCAAACAACTTTTTACTATAAACCATTCCATTCTATTATAAAACATTCTATTCTATTTTATTAATTAACATCCAATTAAAGAGGCCTGAGCGAAAATAAATCGACGGTGAAAGAACGAAAGAACCACGTCACTTTATGATATCGTAATGAAATATATACAATTTTTAATGAAAATCAGTGTTTTGAAGAGTATTTCATGCCTCCATATTTTCAGCCTATTCATACCGGACGGTATTTTTCTCCGTGTTCTTTTCAGTGAAGTATAATATTTGTGATTATTTTTTCAAAAATCAAAATTTCATGCAAAAATTATTTAAAAAAGTTTATATGGGAATACATAAGTTTCCAGTTTATTAATATTGCATTTTTCATCCACTTATCTTTAATATTTGCTCATATAAATCTATATATATATACACACACACAGGGATGGAGCCAGACTCAACTTTAAAGGGGGGCAGAAATTTTTAAAGGTAAGAATTTTTTTTAAAGAGGGGCCACTTATATTTGTAATTTTAAAAATTTTAATTATATAAGTAATTTTAAAAAAAAATTTGAAAGGGGGGGCCATGGCCCCCCCTCCCCTATACATGGCTCCGTCCCTGCACACACACACTAGACAAGCAAAATTATTTTATTTTGATATACTAATAAAAGGATTTGGAAGTTTCAGAAACATCGTAGACACATGTAGAGAGGAGTCTTAATAAAGATTATGTTTGTTGCAAACCATCGAGTGGATCAAGCAATGCAAAACCACCTATAAGCTTCCCCATGTGCCACCAAACCCACAATAGATATGTAATTTATTCTCTCCACTAAACTTTGTCTTCGTAATTAATCCACATCAATTAAATGCATCCCTCATTTACTCATGACTACTAAATCAATACTTATAAAACTTCCTGTAGCAAACATTTTAAAAAAAATGCATGTCCATTTCTCCTTCTTTTTATTTATTGAAATTTAAATCAGTCTACGCAAAAGTATTCGAACTCTCTACCTGCCGGCCATACACTCGATTAAACACAAAACTTTTGATGATCCCTTTCATTATGAGGATAGGATCTACAAGAGATAAATATGGTTTTTAATTGATCAGTTTCATTTTCTCTTTTATATATATACATATATATGTATATGTATGTATATATAAAGATATTTAAATACAAGTACCAAAAAACATTATATATATATGTAGTTGATTAGGAAAAGAGCTTTCATCTGAATTATAGAGTATATTTGAATAATCTGATTCAAGATATGAATTAAAGTAGAAACAAAAGAAAATGTTAAACATTTGCAAGTATTGTAGAGTGCTAAACTTCTTTCTATATTCATCAATTGATCAGCAGTTGCATCAAGCATCGGTAATCGAACATTGTCGCATAGCATTGATGCATGTAGACCACAAGAATTTGTAAGCAATACTGTTGAATGTGAATCTTACATTAGCAACACATGTTTGCCTTGGACAAATATTTTAGGGTGTGACCCTTTATTTATTTATATATTTGGGGGTTTGTGACACATTGATTTGATTCCCCATTTTGACTAGTGTACATACCTTACCCTATTTTTTGGGTGCAATTTATGCTGAAATTTTATGTTCAATCCAAAACCACAAGGTCATATACTAGTATAACATTCTTCTAAAGCTTCGGCTTGAATGGTCTGATTCGAATATTTTTTGTGGTCTTGTGGGCATAAGGTTTTTACCTTAGGGATCAAAACTAAATATAAGTATGTTCGACCACATTTTTAAGCTCAATACCTATTCATAAAATTATAGGCAAGTTTGGACCTCCGTGCAAGTAAGATGAGAAATCTTTTATGTGTACATATATAGTATTCTCTATTATTAATGCTGTCTATGTAAGAATCGAAGTTCTAAAACTATAGCAAGTTTGGATCCCTATGTAAGTTGTTAAAAATGAATGTTAAATAAAGGATGAATCCAGGACAGATTTCTGATTGCCCTAGCGTGAATTGACCAAATGGCAATGTTTTTAAGAAGCGATATTGGTGGGGTCTACGGTAATTGCATGACCCTACATGCCTGTCTTAGCAGGCATACTTTCCACCACAAAACAACTCATAAAGTGTGTCCCACAAAATCATGCGTCTAAGCTAAATTAGATTAGGCTCTTCTCCGATCCATATCACCAGATCTACTTCTAATCCTATCGATCTTGTGGTAGTTATTATGCATATTTAAGCCCTCATACATAGCTTTCCTTCCAATCAAACACACAAGTTATTATTTGTAGATTTTATCAAGGGTGTTTAAAATATTACTTTGAGGAAAGTAATATTTTGCATTCAAGATTCTTTACAAAGGATAGCAAATTAAGATTAACTCGACCTTGCAATATGTCACTTATTCAAATAACTTTCGTTTGTTTTTTTTTCCCAAATAGGAAGCCAATCCCTAAGAAACTGCAAAGCAAGATTTCTAGAATCTAGAATAGTTTAATGCGGTCTGACTCTGTAAATGTTTATTTTTATAATTATGCTCCTAATAGAATTTTTACAGCTTTTGGATTGTGTTTACTTGACATTGAAACTGGAAGAACCACATGCAAAAACGGGACCACCTCAATTCCAAACCATATACTTTCGTTATCTGTTTGGTCTTATTTAAACAGAAAATATTTTAAATAACATATATAGCACTGGCTACCAAAGAGCAAATTGCTCACTAGATTGAGACAATAGCTGCTAACAATTAAGAAACGTGTATCATATTAGAATTTTTTAGGTTTCTAGATATTGAAAATTCAATATGATATAAATAACAATATGCAGACAACATTATTTAGTATGAATCAATGTCAATAAAACGACAAAAAAAAAGTAAATAAGAAGAATAATATGCAGACAACATTATTTAGTATGAATCAATTGCAATAAAACAAAAAAAAAAGTAAATAAGAAGTAACATGAAGCAATCTTTTTACTATATTTTTAAAGCTGTTTTAATACAATCCTTTCTTAAACTTTACAACTTGACATAGATTTGGCCAATGTCATAAGAGTGTCCACAGAAACACGCTAATATGGCGCGTGAAGTAATCAGCTCATATCTAATACAGCATTAGAATATTATAACACATTAAATCAAAGGCAATCGCTTTCAAGTCATAGTCTACGAAACCATGACTATAGCAAATTATCAAAAATTAAGGCCCTCTCTCTCTCTCTATATATATATATATTATATTATTGCCTCTATATCTTACCGTGCTTATTGTATGTACACAGGCAAACGAGAGGGACGAGGGGAGCATCAATTCTAACCACACATATCTACGGATCTGTGCACAATCTGATCCAGCGACGCACAATTACTGGACCAGTGACAGCAGCTTATAAAGGGCGTTTTGAAGATCTCTGATTCAGATCACAAGCGGTTCTCTCCCGATAAAATTGATTGTGTCAGGAGAAAGTTCTGTAGTTAACAAGCCAGCTGATTCGTGAGTATCTTCCTGTCTTTCACTTCCCTCTTTGCCTTGATCACATAGAACATTAAAAGAAGATGAGCAGCAGATACTGTGGCGAGCCAAACTTAGTCCATGAGAGAGGTGGGTCTTCAAGGAAAGGCAAAAAGAGCAACTCAGACAAGCCTAAGCAACCACAGAGAGGCCTTGGAGTTGCTCAACTGGAAAAGATCAGATTACATGGCCAAATGGGAAGCTACCATCCCTCTCTTCATGCTCTTTGTCCCACAAATTTCAACCAGGTATATATCTTCCCCCACCATTTCTGTCTCCCTGCCCACCTTATTCACGCTATATGTGTTAATGTTGTTGACTAATAGTTAGTTAGTTACTAGGGTTTTTGTTTATAGCTTAGAAAATTAATGTGAGCAAATTCACGCAGGAGGATATGGAAATTCAAGGCCTTTCTTCTTCAATACCATCATCTTCCTTTTCATATTCTTCATTAATGTCAGCCTCCTATGGTTACCCTTCAAGCATCATGGTACACTCTCAATTTTGTTACCATCCATATCTCAGTCTAGCCAATACGTTCATGTTAAATCATGTGCAATCTGACAAACTAAGAATGATTATCTAGAATATTAGTTTTAATCTTCATAATGATTGTTACAGAAAAACATGAACTGTATGGTTTCCATTTAGCAGCCAGTCATCTCTTTCAGTTGTCATAGTAAAAACTTCAAACAGGCATGCTTCTGATAGTCACGAGTTTGCGAAGCACTATCTCCTACTTCAGAAACAAAAAGAGACCCTCTCTTCGTATGTATGTACTAGATCAAGAGAATTAATCATTAAATGTGAAAGAAATATTATTTTGTTATTGCTCACTAGCTATACACTAGTTCTAGCTTACTTGTGAGTCATTAAGTGACACGTTAACAAATTGTTGAAGGAGTTGGAAGTAGTTGAATGCTTTTTATCCTCATAATGTTGTCCAGTCGCTAAACCGCCGGTTTCACCTGGTATTGCAGATGGGAATTGGTGATTGTGAAAGATCAAACATCAGATATGGTGATTCTCTAGCATCCGCTGCAGCTAGGTAACTAATTTTGTTAAACTTTTTGGAGATGCTAAGAAAATGAGTTGTTTTTGGGTAGCTAGAAAGTCTTAATTTCATGTTCTCAGGTATTACATGCCTCAGATTAACCTGCTAATTTTATTTTTCTTCTAAAACCCAGTTGGAATCCAAGAAGTAACTACTTGGAGACGGAACATTTTGCACAACCAAGGGCAGATCGACCCATTTTAAATCCACTCGTTGAGGTAATTCCCTTTTGCTTTACATTACTTTTAGTGAAATGGATTCTGATTAAATTTCTTGAAATTTTTTACAAGTTGTTAGTGCTGGAATGATCATTCACTAAGCTATCTCTATTAACATGTATGACATATATAGGATTCGAAACAAAAGAAGAACAAGAAACTCTACACTGACTGTGGGGGTTCAAGCAGCCAGAATCCCGAATCAAGCGATGGTCAGGAGCTGGATTTGGAGCTCAGATTGTCAATTTAATCAAGGGTTCTTTTCTGCTGATTAGGATCATCCGGTTCAACACGTGTTATGGCTTACTAATTTTATTTGAGGTTCCAATATGTCCATCGCCGCTTGTATCTTTCTTTGTTTTCTGTTCTTTTTCCTGAAATTGCAAACAACTTAGGGAAGGTAATGAACTTGCTTGAAGTTTCATTTGGAAAAGGATCGTTTGTGTCTGAAAGATGCATCAAATTTTCTTCTCTGTAGTTCCGTGGAATTGTCAAAAAGAAAGAAATAAAGATAGTTTTCCCAGTTCTTGCCTTTTATATATGTTCATAACTAAACTAGACAGCATCTGACAAATAACGCGTTATTCTCCTACTGGAAATTATATCCAGTTCACCTAATTGCCGACTAATTCTGCTTATAGTTTCACTTACACCTTTCAATAGAATTAACTTTATTAAAGTAGATAGAAAAAAATATTGAAGCATGTCAAAGGACAAGGTAAACCTGGTATACCTAGTTTTCTGTTTTCCCCTTAAAACTCTCCATTGTTGAAAGGGTCCCTTTTCCTATATCAAGAAACAGTACAGACTTGTCAGTTACAGTCGAGTGTGAAGTTAACCAGTTGATAAAGCATATAAGACAGTTGTGTGAATTATATTGCTGTCGGGCAAATGGCGCAATGACTGCTGAGAGTCATCATATTAGGGTTGATGGACTGTAGTAGTCTAAAATGCATCTCCGTCAAGATCACAAGGGCATAATTTAAGATTAAACGCAACATTTGTATACATTTTCACTAGTATTAGTACTCAGTGCCCTAATGCTAAACCATTGTTTTTGGAACTTAGAAATAAAAAGCCTAATGATATTCTTTGGTGATGTATTATCAAGGTTTTACTTACTGGTGATGATAAAGTTTGATCTTGAAATTAGTGGTTAAATTTCCTTTGTCACAAATCAGAGCCTAAAAAGTCAAAAGAAAAAGAAAATACATGAATAAGGACGTGCAGAAGGGAAGACGCCAAAAATGATATAGCAGATCGTTCTGTTAGTTCATTGTCCAACAGATTACACTTATTTATGAATATTGTGACACCCCAAAATTTTAATGTTTGTATCTTTATGAATTGATGAAATTTAATATTTTAGTAATATATATTTTCTTAAAATTCTATAATTAAATTAGAGATTAAAGAAAGTATATAATTGATCAAGTATATATGGTGACAGCGGGTAAAGAAGAAGAAAAATTTTTATGAAAAATATATTAGTTTAGTTGCTATTAATACTAAGCACTGTTCGATATTTTAGATGTAACTGTTATAGAAATATTAGATTGAGGTAATTCAAGAAGTTATGAAAAGATAAGAAAAATTTTATACATTTCCATAAAAGACACTTAAAGTTGATCCATACATATTGGTCGATCAGTGGTTGACGACTAGTGTTAATCCTTTTCAAAATCAATTTTTAATAACAATAGTTATCATTTTACAGAAAATAAACCATATGAACCAAAAGAATAGTAACTAAGAAGGTTTGAGAGGCAAGTTAGAAGTGCAAGGAAAATGATTTCAAGAATACATTAACATTCACATTATTTAGGTAACGTTTGGACAATTTCAAACAATAAAAAGTTACTTAACGTACATTTCTTACAAATGTTGGTAGCATATACCAGTCAGAGCTTTATAGGATAATGAGTATGGTTAGTTAGAGTCCAGATCTTCTGTCCAATTTTATTCTGTCTTATTCTGTCTAATGAAATTTCAGCCATTTATTTTGTGAGTCCCACGTGAATCTTATACAGGTCCCACATAAATAAATGGCTGAGATTTATTGGATACAATAAAACACCATAATATTAAACAAAAGATCTAAACTCGGTTAGCTAGAGCTATTAGTCGGTGTTAGCACGCACGTCTATCATTCTATTATCAAGGGCGTATTTTACGGAGTTCGATAAAGACATGTATGGGTCCATTCCATCGGTTAGAGTAAACTAATTAATGTAAAATAAGAATTGTACCATTTTGTTATTTAGGACGCATTATCAGAGGCCAAATCCAGGTGTGTACTATTTTGTTATTGAGGATGCAGTACCTGAGACCAAATCTAGGTGTGCACCATTTCGTTAACCAGGGCGAATGAGCTAGTGCTAGAATGAACACTCATCTTTTTATTGTCTAGTACCCATTATTCGGTTTAGATCCAAATGTGTATGAATATTTGGCGCCTACGCTAGGAATTACAAGATATTATTTGGTTAGTCAACACCGGTATGTGTGCAAAACTACGGTAGACAGCATCTGACAAATAACTCACATGATTATTTTTGTATAATGCATTGATAAGACTTCTTTCTATTACAGGGAGTTCACACAGGTTTTTTTTTTTTTTGGTAAATAGGTGGTTCACATAGGTTGGTAGTCGCATTTACACACGTTGGTAATATTTTTTAGTGAGAAAGAAATAAGACAAAAGGCACGATGCCCTAAAAATGCTAAAGAAGAAGCATCATTTGCTAGGAGTGAACGTAGTGTCTACTTGGTTCAGTTTTTTAGATTCTAAAAATATCTTTTTTTATCTCAAAAGTTATTTTCAAAAAAATAAATATTTGGCTGTAAATTTTAAAATCATTTTTGAAATAAAAATAACTTTTGAAAAAGTTAAAATATAACTTTTTAAAAAGCTAAAATTTGGAGCTTTTCAGAAAAGCCCAAATTTTAGCTTTTCCAAGAAGCTATTTTTTAATTCACTTCCGTCACTTACGTTTACATTCCTTACTAAACAAAAACCTCAAAAATACGTCTTTTCTGTTTCAGCCGAGTTCTGTTTTGTTTCATCTGCTGATCAATCCCTCTTATCTAGGTTAGTTCTTCTTCTTCGTCTTATTATTTGGCCTAAATATCGCAGACGTTGAACGTCTGCATTGAACAATAGAACAATCCCAATCTTGCTTTATCAAAATCTTGATATCTGCAATGACATTCAAATAAGGATGATATCGAGTACATGAGCCCAAGACCAGATTAATGGTTTTGCTTGAGTCCAATTCAACAACTATTCTTCTATAGCCACGCTCCCAATCCAATTCCAGCCCACGATGAATCGCTAGAAGCTCAGCGAGCATGCTAGTGGCGTGACCAAGGAATCCTGAGAAACCGACTAGCCAGCCCCCTTTACCATCTTGGATCAAGCCCCCAAAGCCTGCAGCACCTTGGTTACCTACCGAGCTGCCATCCACATTGATTTTAACAGACCCGAGGGACGGAGCCTTCCAGGCTACCCATTTGCTTGACTTGGTAGTGTGAAGTGCATCGGGCGGAAAAGCATGTTTACACTCATCAAAGAGCAGCAAGAACCATTGAACTTGTCTAATTGAGGATATTACCTCGTGCTGGGGTGCCTCTTTGTTTCTAGCCCACCAAATAATCCAAGCCACGACGATGAATTGTAGCACGTGTTGAAAGGGTCGTGAAGAGTCAAGAACATAAGAAGGTATCCAGTCATCAAGATTAAGATTGAAGAAAGAATCCTCAACTTGCCCAAGGATGGAGACCCATACCTTCTTTGCCCATATGCAATCCCGTAGGGCATGGATATGGTTTTCCCATCCGATACCGCACCTGTGATAGGGTGGAAGAAGCCATTCTCCGTTTGTAACGTAGCTCGTTCGTAGTTAAGCGGTGCCACCGAACTTGCCAAATAATGAATTGGAACTTATGGGAAATATTAAGTTTCCAAATCCGCTTTCGATGCATGCTGGGAGCAGGAGGATAAAGCAAACGAGTAATAAACTCATAACCGGATTTCACTATATAATGCCTAGCTATCATTTCCCCCCATATTAATGAATCTGGAAACACCCTTGAGCGAGAGACGGGAACATCAATGATAGAATTACGAACTCCTGACCCCAAGGGTGTGTGTAGGCGAGAAATATCCCACATGGGCTGATTGTTAAGAATGTCTCCAACCATTAAACGGTGGTCCTAATTGTCGATCTGGGCTATCTACCAACGTAAAGGACAGTTGTCGACCCATCGATCATTCCAAAATGAAATGTCAGCCCCATTCCCAACTCTCCAAAGGAAGCCATCATGCAAGAAGGGGATAGTTTTGCATATTGCTTTCCATCCTGGAGAGGTAGTAGGAGAGGCCGTACACGTAAGGAGCGGAGCAACTCTTAAATATTTACTCTGCAACACAACAGTCCAAAGTTTCCTAGTGCCCTGAGAAAGGTCCCAGAGGAGCTTGCCGAGCATGGCTATGTTATTATCACGAGCCATACGGAGGCCTGAACCACTCCTATCTTTGTGGCTACATACAGATTCCCAATTCAAGAGGGGGATACCCTTCCCTTCAGTTGATTTCCATAAAATATCGTGACATCATTTATCAAGAATGTCGCAGACCCCTTCAGGGAACCAGCAGGTTTGCATTGTATACAAAGGGATTGTGGTTAGGGTGGATTTCGCTAGAGTCAAACGACCAGCTTTATTGAGGAGCTTAGCTTTCCACCCTTGCAAATGGTTTTTAATCTTAGCAGCAATAGCTGTGAAGTCATCCTTCTTATTAGTATCGGTGAAGGGTACCTCAACGTAGTTGCCCAAATTCGCAGTAAAGTGCAGATTAAAGTGAATTTGCAAATGTTCCTTATGCCGACGATTAATGTGGGGCAATAAGAAGGTTTTGGATTTATATTAATTGATTTGCATTCCAGAGCAAGAGCAGAACTGTTGCATAGTCGCCAAGACCACCTGGCATCCTTTAAGAGAGGCCTGGAAAAAAAGAAGCACGTCATTAGCAAACAATAAATGAGAAATAAGAGGTCCATTACCTGAGACTTGATGGCTTTCCACTGCTGGGTTTGCACTCGGTTAGAAATAAGCATGGAGAGCTTCTCCATGCATAAGACAAACAAATATAGAGAAAACGGATACCCTTGGCGTAGCCTACTATGTGGCGCAAACACTGGGAGGTGAGATCTATGCCATAAGATAGAGAGGCGCGAGGTGGACACACAAGACATAATGAGAGAAGTTATAGGCGGCGGAAAGCCAAAATTCGAGAGTGTCTAGCTCAAGACGCGCCAATTGAGTCGATCGTAGGCTTTAGCAAGGTCAATTTTCATAGCCAAATATCCATCCATTTTCTTAGACTTCCTGATCGCATGAAGCACCTATTTAGCCAGGATAATATGCTCCGAGACTGTCCGTCCTGGGATGAAAGCTCCCTGCATGGGAAGAATAAGTTCCTTTAAGATCGGTCGCAGATGTTGGACAATGACCTTGAAGAGGATCTTGTAGCTAATGTTACAAAGGCTGATAGGGCGGAATTGGGTCAAAGAAACTTGTTGACCATCTTTGGGAATTAATACGATTAGTGTTTCATTAATATCGTGAGGGCAAGTTCTGGAGGTGAAGGCATCCTGGCCCATGTGAAATACACGCTCCCCAACTAAATGCCAATACTTTTTATAAAAAACCGGTTGGAAGCCAGCAGGTCCTGGAGCTTTGTAAGATTGCATAAAATTAAGGGCATTGACAACCTCCTCTTTGGTAATAGGAGCCATAAGGGAATGAGCATCGTCCTCAAAGATGGATATATGATCTGGAATCGGGGGGGGGGGGGGGGGGAAGGCGGGGAAATTTCTACAGTAGTGCAGAAAAGGGCTTGATAAAAAATTAAGAACCCACATTGGAGAGCTGGTGGGTCAGTGATCTAAGACCCGTCCGGGGTGCGCAATCACTTGATTTGATTCCGTTTCCTACAAGATATAGTCATCGCATGGAAAAACTAGGTGTTCTTGTCACCATATTGCAGGCATTAAAGACGTGATTTCTGGTACTAGAAAATTTCTTTTTGCCGTAGTATGTCGTTGTATTCAGTAATAAGATGTAACATCCCACCCCTACTGGAGGGATAAAATAGTAAATTTGTCATAGGATGGGATTGACAGGGATTAATTAGTACTGTTCATGCATAATAGGATTGGTACACAGTATCATTTGTGCACATGAAATTACTGTACATGCATACATGACATTC
>JANKYE010000224.1:9685027-9704303 GCA_032467995.1 Erythroxylum dillonii
GGCATAATACAACAGTACCAACCTTGCATAAGTCGACTTATCGAATGTACAAGTCGACTTATCGGTACCGAACATGCGTAAGTCGACTTACCCAATGTACAAGTCGACTTACACTTACAAGATGCAGTTCTGCTATATAATTCAAGGTTGAAGAAGTTAAAATCTCGATGGAGTGGACCTTTTACGATCATTCAAGTTTTCGATCATAGAGACCTCAAATTAGAAAATGCTAACAAGGAAACTGTCAAAGTCTGCGGGTATCATTGCAAGATATATCTTGGAGGAGCAATTCCCAAGGACAAGGAAGTGATTTCCTTTTGTTTGAACAATTAAGACACCTCCATGAATGTAAATTCAAGCTAATGACCATAAATTAGCATGTTTAGTAGTTCAATTGAAATTGTTAGGTTTAGTTAGCGTTGTTTTGAACTTTCAATAAAACTTTAGTAATTTGAATTGATCTAAGATCACTACTCCTCTCACTCTCTTTAAGCAATTCCAAGATAAGACAATAGGCTCAAGGCGTCCAGCTGCCACCTCCAACACCATCCTTACCTTCATCACCTTGAGGCTTTGTTGATAACCCTTTTCTTTTTAAATTCAATATTTATTTTATTTTATTTTACTTTAGTTTATGTTTCTTCGTGCCATGCATGTTTATTTGCCTCCTCTTTACGTTGAGGACAATATGTTGTTCAAGTGTGGGGAGAGTTATGTGTTTTGCTTTGAATGTGAATTTATAGTTTGTTAAGTTGCATTTTGTGTATTGTTTGAATACGTTAATGGCTTAGATGAATTGAAATTGATTTAATTTTGATTATAGTCTATTAGGTTGTGAAAAGTCATTAACTCGCAAAATTAGTGAATTGGGTTGATGAAATATGCAAGTTAATTAGGATTTAGAGTGAGTTTGTCACCTTCTAAATTGTCACATTCATTTATAATTTTAAGCCTTTTGACTAAAGTAGCTCTGCTAATTTTTTTTCATGAAAACGAGTAGTTTAAGCAACAAGGTAGGCAATAAAAAAATGATGGTTAATTTTAAATTTTTAAATAAATAACTATTTCGCCGGCCTTTAGATTATGAATAGAGCTAGTAGCCAGTTGAGAACGTGATGTAGCTGAATAATCTAATCGACATGCATCACAAATGTGTGCCTCTACGTTAAAAGGTCATAATGATGTTTTTACCAATTAGCCTAATAAAAAAACATGACTTAGTCAAATAATCGAATTGACATTTATCACCTATGTTTGCCTCCAAGTAAAAGACTAGGTCTAGGCTAAAAAAATTAATTAAAAATGTTATTTTCTAGTAAAACCTTCCAAACTTGTAAATAGCTTGACTTTTCATGAAAACGTACCTAGGAGTAGTTATAGAGTTTAAATGACCAAAGAATTATTAATGTGTGTGTACAATTGAAAAGGTGAATAACTTGACATTCGAGTTTTGATTAATATGTATGTTTAGTCCAGAGCTCTTAGACGCCGATTTTGCATGTTAGTGATTTGAAATAACTTGAATGATTGTGTTTGAAGTTAAATTTATTTCATGAAATTGAAGTCATTGTCTTACTATTGCATGGTGTGCTTTATGATTTTGTATATTTGTTGTTTTGATTGCTTAAGGACAAGCAAACATTTAAGTGTAGGGATGTTGATAAGTGTAATTTGCATCATATTTTAGGGCTTAGTTTGATATGTATTTAATTGTTAATTCAATCGCTTAGTATGTGTTTAGGTTAGAATTGTGTTAGTTTGTTAATTATTTGTGTTGAAGTGTTTTTATGGGTTAGTACAAGTCTTTGAGCTTAAATAATATGTTTTTAAGGTACCTTAATGTGTTTGTTAGTATTTCAAGGTCAACATCGAAGAACGGAGACATTTCGGAGACATTCGGGCTAAAACAACAGCCCACGATCGTGGCATAATAGGCCACAATCATGATATAAGTACTAGAGTTGGCTCATGATCATGGCCCATATGCCACGATCGTGACAGAAGCCCAAGACATAGCCTATAATCGTGGCTTGCATACCACGATCATGGCAGAAGGCTCGGATGTGACCCACGATCGTGGCCTGCATCGAGCAGACTTAGACATTCAAAAGTGTCAAGTTTCGGGATATTTTTTGGACCCTCAAAAAATCCTAGGGCTACTCAGAACACAAAGGATATTTAAATAACAAAACAAGGAGGCGGAGGAATCTTTTGCATCAGTCACTTTGAGAAACCCTAGAGAGAATTTATCGAGAGATTGAGAAAGAGAAGAAGGAAGAGGAGAAGAAGCCGATTCGACTTACTTCCTAGATCAGGAGGTTAACCAACATCGCTACCTCCAGTCCTCCATTTCGATTGTATTTCTTATGTATTTTTAGTTTTATCATTGTATAGAATTGGATTGAATAGTTGATGATAGGATCTAAATATTGAGGGTGTTCTAAACTCACCTTCGGAGTTTTATTCTTGATTAAATAAAATCGTATTATTTTTATGTTTATTGGATTTATGATGATTAACTTTTGTGGTTACATAATTCAGTAATAAACGGAGAGGGTGAATCGAATGAAAAATAATTAAATTGGGCTAACGAGAGTTAAGTGATTTAATAGAACAAGAATTAAATTAAATTGATAATTGTGTGAAGAGAGATTTTGCATAGGTTCCCAATAGTTTATTGGACAACTTCATATCTAATTAGGGTTTTAGGTACGTTGTTAATCGAGAAATTGCAATTTTCATAATTTGATTATGGTTTATAATTTAAGGCTAATGGTTATAACTCAAGAGAGAGTAGTCAACCATAAGAACGTCTAGAACTAATAATCCAGTAATTTATAATCAATTAGGTTAACGTTAAGGATAGGTAGAATTATCTTCTCTCAATGGGTAATTCCCTCAGTTGATTCTTGGGTGTGTGTTGCAATTGCCGAATTATTAATATTTTCATGATTGATTTTTTATTTAATTTGATTAATTGAATTGAATTCTCATTTTAGTTTTATTATATTTTGAATTTCTGCAAATTGTTTTGACCTTAGATTTTATAATTATATTATCCCTCCTTATAGGATCAACACCTTAGGTACTACGCTAATGAACCGCGTGCTTGCGAATTATCGAGGGTGTTATTAAAACTTACATATATCAAACAGTCGGTCACTTTGATTTTTTTTTGGGCTTAAGTTCATCAAGAGTGGGGGATTACCAAAATCACAAGTCTCTAGATATTTTAATGCATAACAGAGGGTAGGATATAGAGTCCTTTAAACGTGGCCTGATTTTGTCAAATATGTACAAATGTGAAGCGAGGATAATCCGGTTATTTCCCAACAACTAAAGAACATTACAAACGACTCAACCTCGTATCGGATTTAAAAACTAGGGGTCGTTTGGTTCCACTTCTATTTTTCTATTGTTGTTTTTTTTCCTATTTTTGGTTTTTGTTTTTTCCTTAAAAAATAAAAACCTGTTTGGTTGAGATTTGTAATATAAAAATTGAAAACAAAAACCTATTTGGTTGATATTTGCAATAAAAAATTGAAGACAAATATTTAATCTTTCAGTTCTCCATCCGTCATCCATGAAGATATACGGCTTATGAAGACAAGAATGTCTTCAGGGTAAAGCCTCCATTAAATGCCTCCACATGCCACATTAAATGAAGTGAATACAAGAATAATGCTCTACTCTATGCTACATTAAAGAGACGTGAAGATGAGAAGAAAATAGCTAGCTATCGTAAAGATAAAGCTTCACAATAAATGTGTGAAAACCAGAACGTCTTTGTAAGGAAAAAGCCTTCATTAAATGCCTCCACACCACATTAAATGGCGTGAAGAGAGGATGAGAAGAAAATAGTTATAAAGACATTAAGACAAGGAGAAAGAAATACGTGAAGTCCAAGAATAAAACTGCTACGAAGCTGTGAGGAAGAAGAAAACAGCTATAGCTATCTCTACTTCAAATGACGCGAGGATCAAGAAAATAACTATAGCATTATATCACAACTATTCTATGTTGGTTCTTTATAAGAACCAGTTTGTCGCAAAAAAAATGAAGTTTTCGTTATTCTTAGCAGAAGAGGTGAAGCAAAAAACTAAACACCTAAAATACATCGCACGAAAATTGTTCAAAGTAAGAACGAGAGTGTATCGTCTTCTTTATCATAAAAAAATGCAAAAGTTTATTTCAAAGCAGAAGTTCTACATGTTGCTTTTAGTAAGTATGACTACTGTTATTTTCTTCATATCTCTCTTCCTTTTCTCAGTTCTATGTTGATTCATATTGCAGAAGCAACAGATAAATATAAACAAACCTGGAGACATATGAACTAGCAGCCCAAAATTTGGAAATAAGATGGACATTGGTTTTGTGATCTTTGGGGATCGTATGTTGATTGGGAGTTTGGTTTTCGATGGCGTCTGTTAGATGTTCTGGTGTTGCTTGAAACTTTCTAGTAGTGTTTTTGTGTTTTGGTTTCTGTATCTGGCCTTGCTACTTGCGTTTGTTTGGAAATCACCAGTTATTTGTACTGCTACTTGTGAAATATTGAATGGTGAAGCCCGGAGAGAGTTTATAAAACCCAAGTGTGGAAGCAGATGGTAGGAGGCGGTGGTGATGCACACCGACGACGACATGAGACGTCACTAATCATGACGATACCAAGGAGGCGTTGGTGGCATGACAGAAGCAAAAGTAGGAGAATACCATGTGATTCAGGGAATAATGAAAAAAAAAACCAATAAATGGAGCAATAGTAGTTGGTTAGGTCGGCTGTGCTAGACCCAAGCCCAGGCCCTGGTCCACTCGTCCACGGCCCATTCGCAAGTATTAATTTCCCATGCAAACGTAAAGACCTACGTAAATACCTAAACCTAGCATCTATCCCATATATAAGGTACTATATTGCCATGATACAGGGACGAGATTAGAATCCTGATACTCTTTGCTTATAGCCACCCTAACCCTCACCAAAAGACTAACTTGAGCGTCGGAGGGGCTTGCCGGTTATCAACCCCCGACGTGCCTTTATTGTTTTGCAGGTGCTTCGGAGTTAACATCGACCAGCTTCATGGATTCAAGCAGTAACATCCAACCTCACCAGAATCAGACTGAACCAGTAGTAGTAGACTAAACCTAGGTAGTGAAGATGAAGGAGCAAGCACAAAGTGGTGAAGGTAGAGCAAGATTAAAAAAAAACACACAAAAGACAGTGAAATCAGAACTTGTGGTTTTACGGAAAAAAAATCATGTTTTAAAATCTTACAAAAACGTCTTTTTTATGTTTCTATAAATTTGTTGTGTTTTTTTTTAATTTTTAGAAATAAAAAACGGCAACAATACTTATCTAAACGTATTTTAATGAATTGTTTTTTTTTAAATCACAGTAAAAAATGAAAAAAAAAGAAACACAACCAAAAAGGCACCAAACATAACGTAACAGAGATGGAAAGGGATGCGAGTGTGACCCTGCCAGTTAGAGAAGCAAGTGGATCTGCTCCACTCGATCTGACCTAATAATTGTATTTTTTTTTGGTGATATACCTTCAATTAATGTTATTGTCAGCAATAGACATGATAGTTAGCTTCCTTTCGGTCAAAATCACCTACAGGGAGTACCATTTGTTTGACAAATCCTTATCCTTGTGGTTTGGTGGCCGAATTTGATGACCCAACCAACCAAATCGTCATTCTGAATTTGCTATTGCTACCAGATGTCAATTGTCATATCTTACTAAATTTGCTCAGTTGTAAGGAATGGAACGGTCCTATTCCACCAACTCATGATGGTGAAGTGAAAATAGTTTTCAATTTTCCTGATTAATTAATTTTTATAATATAAAGGCATGTCTTTCTTTTAAGATTAACACAACATTAATTGTATAAAGCCATTTCTTTCTTTTAAGACTAACACCAACTGCTGCCCTACCCAATGTAAGTGTAATGCCAATATTGGTTGGTGAGTGTGCCGTCTCACCCCTTCACCAACCCACATTTTCAATAGACCCACCAACTCTCCCACTCTCCTTTAATCCACTCGAAGCTTTTCCCAGGATCCAAGGTTGGTGTTTTTCGTTCTGTGACTCATCAAATGGGTGGTGAATCAAAGGTCTTCACTCTAGCTGAGGTCTCTGACCACAACCACCGCAAGGATTGTTGGCTTGTTATTGACGGCAAGGTATGTCGTCCTTGTTTCGCTATCAAGTTGTATTTATGATAATCGCTTGGTATCAGAATAGATTTAACCATTTTTGCTTGCTGGATATTTGGAGATTACTGCTTTTGGTATCTGGGTTCTAGTTCGTTATTTTTTTTTATTAGGGATTTCATGTAATGATTGTTATTCAGTTCAACATCTTTTTATCCGCTCTGCTTGTTCTATTTTTCTTGCTGTGTATGTTATCTAACTTCATTGCCAATTTCAAATTTAATTGCAGAGATCACCTTATTGCTACTTGCACATCTGCCTTTTACGATAATGAATATGAAAATGTGTTCTCTTTCTTAATTGCTTACGAAGCATTGATATATTGTTCTTCTCCTTACTTTCCTCAACTTGAATTGGTCCAAAGTGGTATGTAGTTCTTTGTTGATTGATCACATCCTGTATAAAAAGGTTTATTTATTAGCAAGCTTTCTTATTTTTCTTAATACCCACAAACCTCAGTTGTCTAGTATCTTTTGAGCTAGCCATGAAGTCTCAATTTTAGGCCACTTTTTTGGGGGATGTGGTATTCTCCAGTTTATACTCTGTTACTTTGGATCTGTTTATCCAATTTGCATAACAGGACAGAGCACTTTTATGATTCTTTAATCATTTTATGTTTTTTAATGGTTAAACCTAAAACTATATCTGATCTTGAAACTGCTTTCACTTATGGTATGCCATATTATATATAATATGACACCAAAATCTAGTAGCCTCATTCAACATCCAAAGGATGCCATTCAACAATGTGTTCATCTACTAACTATTACAGCCCAGATAGGTAGTCGAACAAAATGTATTAAAGCACTATATTAGTACCTAGATAGGCTTGCTATGCAAAATGGAAAAGAGGAGACGAGTTGAATTTGAAATCTTGATACTTTTATAAGCAAGCTGTATCCAATTGAGCCTTGGCATGAAAGTGTATTTTCTAGAAGTATATTCTTGATTTCCAAATTTGGATTTTATGGAACAGGTATATGATGTGACCAAATTTTTGGAGGACCATCCTGGTGGTGACGAAGTCCTGTTGTCAGCCACGGGTATGCAGACATACTGGTTTTGTGCGAATTGAAGATAAAGTCACTGTGAGATGATTGCTCACTCACGCTGTTATGTATTTGATCTCTGTGGTTTATAGGAAAGGATGCCACTGCTGACTTTGAGGATGTTGGGCACAGCACTAGTGCAAGATCAATGATGGATGAATTCTATGTTGGCGACATTGATACATCTACAATACCCACCAAGGTCAAGTACACTCCACCCAAGCAGCCTCATTATAGCCAAGACAAGACCCCAGAGTTCATCATCAGGCTGCTCCAGTTCCTAGCACCCCTTGTAATCTTGGGCTTGGCTTTTGGCATCCGATTTTATACCAAATCGGCTTCAGCCTAATTGCTGGTGCTGACAAACTTCGAATTCCGGAAACATCGAAAATAAGTTTTTAAGTTTGTTTCGGGCAGATTTGCATACCCTGCTATTTGAGACTGTTGTGAACGAGTGGTCTTAGGATATATCTTGTGATGAAGTACCATTATTCTCGTTCTAACGATTCTTAATTTTGATGTTGTGAGCCATCTTGTCTTCTTTCGTTCGTTCCTTTGTCAATATTGATAAAACACAAGAACAAACCCACCAATATTTATGTGGAGCTTCTTGAATATGTTGATTCTTAATAACCATTAACGTATTATATATATACACACACTACGGACAATTTCTCTTAGAGTGACACACAAACAACGCACACATATATGTAGGTACACATGTATCACATATTGTATAAAGATGGTATAAATAATCTGTAAAGATTTTGAGTTCTTTAATCCATTTTATAAAATATGATTATCTTTTATTAAAATAATAACGTCACCTTTACAATTTGATGCACAGATTAATATAAGGATGTGACAATGAAGTACAATTAAAAGATTAGTCATTTGGTGCAAAGAGTAAATTTTAAATTTTAATTCTTCTTCTAATGAAATAAAAATTTTCTTTACCTCACAATATTATGTTATTTAAATATTAAACAACAATATATAAATTTATAAGGATGAATTATATTTAAAATCTTAAAGTTTGTTTGATTTTGTAATATTAATTAGAAATATAAAAATAGCAATAAAATAATGGAGGTTTCAATTTTTTACACTATTAATCTTATAACAAATAGTATTAATGTGATTTGCCATGTAAATAAGACTCTTTAGTTGGAAAGCATCTACATATTTGAGAGGCACACATCAGTCCTTAGTACTTGGTTATTTGAATGAGAAACCTTTGATGATAATTTGTAACAAACTAGGTATAATGCATCTTTTGTATATGAATGAAATATAGATGATATATGTCTGAGTATGTTAACATATTAAATACATGTATATGAGTGGAATATAAATGGTATGTCAGAGTATAACATGTTAAATACATCACAACAAAGAACCATGGATGCAAATGCTTATAGGAAACAATCAAACACTTTTCATCATGCTATAATCATTTTTAGCCAATTAAAAGTTATAAATATCAAAAATTCCTATTAGAAGTTATAAATCATATTCAAGATCCTCAATTACAAAAGGATTATTTTATGAAACTCCTTTGAGACCCCTAGTCAACACCTAAGACCCCTGGTGAAAACCTACCTTTAACCTCCTCATCCTCCTACAATTTAACAAATATATTATTCAAAGCCAAAAAAAAAAATGAAAAATTTAGAATAAATATAGGGAGGGCAATCTTGATTAGGATAATGCTTAAAATAAGTGAAGATTTTAAAATTGATACTACTGCATAATTTGCTACTAAAGTATATCCAAATTGTATAAACAAGGAATAATTCCTGTACAGTTTTGCAGAAAAGCTAAGAAATACTTAAAGCTACTAATAATTCAAAAATAAAGATAAGTGATAAAACTAATACTTTCATACGTCAAAATGAATTTTTTGAAAAACATTTTTTATTACAATGGAAGATATATACATCATATAGTTATCTTAGGACGATCAGTCAAAAAGCTAATCACCTCGTATGTAGTAAACCATGATAATATCTCTAGTAAATTAAATAAAATATATGTTTTCCTTTTACATAGAAATCAAAACTAGGAATATAAATTTAATTAAAGCCTTATTTATTTATGAAAACCAATTTAACAACATAACAAATGCAAAACAAAAGAAATGAACATATTAACAAAATATACTGTAATCGAAAGAAAAGGAAACAATTATAAGATAAAAAAATAAAACAAAGATTAAAAATTTACAAGAAATTATTGAAATAGAAATATGTACTAATTTACCTAATGCCTTCTATAATATGAAACAATAAATTATAGATTTACCCTATGGGAAAGAATGCAAAAAAAAAAAAAAAGTTCCCTTTGAAAGCTAGGTTAATACGAATGAATAAATACTTAGATGAATTTTGTAAACAAGAAATTAATGATTTATTAAGGAAAAATTAATTTTTCCATCAAGGTCTCCTTAGAGTTGTACAACCTTTTGTCAATGAAAACTTTGAGAAAGAAAGATGAGTAACTAGGTTAGTAATAAATTACAAGCCTTTTCAAAAAGTACTAAAATGGTTAAAAAAAGAATTACTTTATAGACTTTATATTCTAAAATATTTTTAAAATTTAATATGAAGTCAAGATTTTGGCATATTTAAATAGATCCCAAAGGCTAAAGATAGATATAAAATTTCTTTTACTATTCCTTTTAGACAGTTTGAGTGGAACGAAATGCATTTTAGTCTTAACAATGTTCCACCAAAATTTCAAAGAATATTGAACCTACCCTTTTTCAAAAATTTTCATAGTCTATATAGATGGAATATTAGTATTTTTCTCCACATTAGAACAAAATTTCAAATATATTAAAATTTTTATCTATATCATTGAAAAGAATAGATTAGTAGTATTAAGAATGTAGCTTAGCCTTTTTCAAACTAAAATAAGATTTTTAGGACCATATAAAAAATGGAACAATAATTCCAATTAAAAAATTCAGAATTTAGTAATAAATTCCCTAACCAAATATTTTACAAAAAAAATATTACAAAAATGACATGAAGAGGATATTAACCAAACCTAGTACTCCTCAGGAGGTAATGGAAACTCTTTTCAACTTAGCTCCTAACAAATCACCAGGTCCGGATGGTTGTGGTGCTTATTTCTTTCAAAAAAACTTGGAGCATTTATAAGGTAATTTCTTGCTGGGTTGGTGTTGGAATTCTTTAATACCTTTAAAATGCTGAAGGAGTTGAATAAGAAATTCATTTATCTTATTCCTAAGATTAAAAATCCCATTTCTTTGACTGATTTCAGGCCTATATCATGTTGTAACACATGTTATAAGGTAATTTCTAAGATCATAGCCTCTAGACTCAAATTATCCAAAACAAAGATCATCAACCCTCTTTAAGGAGCATTTGTGCACGAGAGATCAATTAGTGACAACATCCTACTTGCGTAAGAGTTAATGAAGACTTATGACAACAAAAGACCTAAAAGAAGTTGTGCCATTAAGGTGGATTTCTATAAAGATTTTGACACCATTAAATGTAGTTTATTTTGGAAAGCCTGAGGAAGTTTAGATATCCATCTTCTTTCATAGAATGGATTAAATCCTACATTTTATCTATTTCATATAGTATCCTGTTAAGGAGGCCCCCTACTAGGCTTATATAAGAGCACTAAAGGTATCAGGCAAGGGTACCCTCCATCTCCTTATCTTTTCACCTTGGTAATTGAAGTGTTTAATAAGATGTTTGAGTAGTACATAAGAAGAGATGGCAAATTAATGTTTCATTATAGATGTAAGGAGATAAGGATACATCAGAGCCCTTATTGATGATGTGTTAATCTTTTATGGTGCAGATTCCTATTCTCTGAATCTTGTAATGGAAATACTCAACAGATTCTCAAAATGGTCAGGGCAGTCTCTAGTTTTTGTACATAACTATTTTCTATTGATTTATTATAATTACTGATTTACAAAAAAAAAGTAGAAGAGTTGTTTCTACATTTCCTTTAATATCCAAAATTTAAATCAGTTAAGGAGTATCTCAGGGTTAGCCATTAAATGGGCTTCATTTAGATATCTTATCGTCCTGATAACTACCAGAAAACAGACATATACTGACTGCATTATACTATTGGAGAAGTTTAAAAGGAGAATTAATAAGTGGTAGAATAAGTTCCCATATGCTAAGTGTAGACTATAGTTGATATCTTTAATGTTAAGGAATTTGAGCATCCGTTGGAGTGCCTAGATTTGTTTACCTAAAAGGTTAGTTGAGGAACCTGAAAAGTCCATAAAGAATATTTTTTGTGGGCTAGAAAATCTATGGACTCTAAAAGAGAAAAGGTTATATAGAAGGAATTATGCATTCCTAACAGGAAGGAGGACTAGTAATTGCGTTATAAATGTGACATGTATCACGTTTTAGGGTATAGTTTGATGTGTGTTTATTTCTTTATTCGATTGTTTAGTATGTGTTTTCAGTAGAATTGTGTTAGTTTGTGAATTATTTATGTTTAAATATTTTTATGGGTTAGTACAAGCATTTGAGCTTATTTATTATGTCATTGAGGTACCTTGATGTGTTTGATAGTATTTCAGGGCCAACATCAAAGAACGGAGAAGTTTTAAAGACATTTAGGCTTAAACAATGCCCTATGACCGGGACTGAAGCATTGGAGACACCCCATAATTGTGGCCCAATTGCCATGATTGTCAAAGAAACCCAAGACACGACCAACGATCCTAGCCCATTTGCCACAATTGTGACATAAGAGTCAAATATGGCCCACAATCATGGCCTGCGTTAGACAAATGAGCAGACACTAAAAAAAGTCGAGTTTCGAGAAAATTTTCGGGCCTTTTTGATCCTTAAAAATAGGGCTACCCAAAACAAAAAAGGTGTATAAAGAATAAGAGAAAGAAGGAGATCGAGCTTTTGATCAACCACCACAACGAAACCCTAAACGAGAGAACTTTGAGAGATCGAGAAAGAAAAGAAGGAAGAGAGAAGAGGAAGACAAGGCAGTCTCGATGTACTTCCCGGAATAAGAAGCTTTTTAAAGTTGTGGCTTCCCATCGCCATTCAAGTTCTATTTCCTATGTATTTTAGTTTTATTTGATTGTAGAATTGGGATATATAATTTAACGATAGAATCGAATTGTTGGTTGATGTTCTATACTCACCTTTGGAAAATTATTTTTGATTTAATGAAATCTGATTGTTTTATGTATTTGTTGAATTAATTGTGGTTTAATTCTACACTTTATATCTCGATAATAAACCAAAAGGGTGAATCAAGAAAAAATGATTAAATTGGGCTAATGAGAGTTAGGTTATTTCATAGATTTAGAATTAAACTAGGTTGGTAAAACTTGTGTAGAGAGATCATGTATAGGTTTCCAATTGTTTATTACAGAACTTAAGAACTGATTAGGTTTTGGATAGGTTGTTAATTGAGAGATTACAACTTCCCACAATCTAATTAAGGTTTATGTGGGGTTCAATTATAACTTGAGAGAGAATAATTGACTTTAGGATCATCTAGATACATTAATTTGATAAATCTTAATCGGATAGGTTAACATTAAGGATAGATAATTTCCCTTTCTCTCTTTTGGTTAATTCACTAGGTTGAATTCTAGGGCATGCTATCATTGTTCAAAAAATCAATCAATTTTCATTAATGGTTATCCATGTTCAATCTAAAATTGTTAATCGTTGTTAGTTGATTGTTTTTGTTAAGTGTTAATTGTAAATTGGTGTTTTGTTACTTAATTTTGGTTTATTTGATTTATTTAGTTCTCGTGTTTAAATACATTGTTTGCTTAAATTCTGTTTAATAGTTTCCAACCTTACACTTTAGGATTAAATTAACCCTCCTTATGGGATCGACACCTTAAGTACTATGCGAATGACCCGTACGCTTGCGTAATATCGAGGTTAAAATATTAAAACTTACACATATCAGAAAACTACGATCATGCATCCATATTGGATATTCATAATGTGTTTCTCACTAAAAAGGCTTGGAAGATCCTCAATAATAAGGAAGGGCTCCAGTTAAAATGGATAAATGAATTTTATATTAAGGATTCTAACTTTTGGAGGTTAAAACTAACTAGGGATCATTCTTAGACATTTACTCAAAATTTGAGATTGAGAGCCATTCTTTACCCTCATATTCAAGTTTTGATGGAGAATGGCAAAAATATATGGCTTTAGTTTAAAAATTGGTCAACTTAGAATCCATTAGGTATGAGGTAAGAATTACATTCTCTACGGGCTAGACTATCTGAAGATGTTAAAGTGAAAGTTATCATATAAAATAATGAATGGTTTATCAATTTCATAGGTGATTTAATACCATAAAACTTAATCACACATTATAGTCTTAATCACCTAAGGGAGGACTCTCTAACATGGATGAAAGATAAGTACAAAGGTTTCACCAATAAATATTTTTTAGATATCTTTAGATCACATTTTGTCCGAGTGTACTAGTACAACTTAGTTTGAAAGAGATCTCCAATGTCTAAAGGCTTCTTTACATACTGGTTAGTTAGTAAAAACAAATTTAGGATGAGGGATAGATGTTTTGGAGTAGTTATCTCTTTACACCTATTTTGCCATAAATTCCTATAAATTAGGGACCATATTTATTAGTAGTGCAGATACGCTGAGGCTGGGAAGTACTTTTCTAGGAAAATTCTCTTAAGGTCATTGCACGTTCTTATGGAACCAGATGAGATTGAGAACAACCACTCCTCAGCTGCCCCCTTCAAAGAGAAAGGAAAAGGTTTCAGCTTGACTTGCTCCTCCTCCACACTATTCAGCTTCATTCCATTGCAAATCATGTGGAACTTCTTAAGATGAACATATGGATCTTCATCTGCAAGGTCGTTAAAGCAAGGAAGCAAATGGATAAAACCAGGTTTTAGCTCAAAGTTAGCATTCTCAATATTAATACAAAGAGGATGGTTCTCCAAGTCAGGAGCATCAAGCTCCTTCAAAGTTCTTTGTTGTGCAACTGCCATGTCTTTTTGGTAATGATAAGTGTGAGTGGTGTTAGGAACAGGATTAATGTAGATGTTGGATGGTGATGAGTCGGCAGGCTGTGCACGTGTGAAAGATAACTCCTTCTCAAAGTTTGGTTGGAAGAATGGATTAAATGAATGGAGTTGCTCAAGGATGATGGGATCGTGCAACGGTGTATGGGCTGGTGTTCATGTGGAGTTGATCAAGAAATCTATGTAGAATTGATCTAAGTCAGCTTGTTCTTGATCTAAGAGTTACTCTCCAGATGATTGGGACATACAACCTTCAAAATAAAAGGTTAAACGCACCAAATCACAAAAAGAAAGGAAAATAACATGCAAACTATAAAAGAAAGATAAAAATCAACACTTTGATCCCCGACAACGGTGCCAAAAATTTGGTAGGTTGTCGTTAGCCTACAAATTTAATCCCCTACTTAAATTGATTTGTAGTATAGTGAAACAAGGGTATCGTCCCACAGAGATCAAAACACAAGGTAGATATTTTTACTTTCAAGCAAAGTATGCGTGAATGTCAAAGGGGAAAATAAAAGTTGAATGCAAGATAGAGGACTAGATTGGGGGATTTGTTTGCTTGCATTGAAAGCGAACAAGAAAAGAAAGGAGAGGACGTGATGTAAGTTTAGCTGAAAGTTTTCAAGAGAGAAATTGCTAAGAAAATTTGAGTAAAAAGTTCAGATTAATTAAAGACTAATTGCAAAGGTTTTCACTAAATCCTTAGGTTGTTTTTAATCATTGAAAACGAATTATATCTCAAATTGGAAAATTAGGGTTCATCAAGTAAAGATAGATGCATTTAAAACAAGCATAACATGCAACAACTTCTTATTACTGCATTAATCCAAAACTAGCATGAACAACACAATAACAAGAGCATTAAGATCAAAATCCAATTTGCTGAACCTAAGTTAATTTTCAACAAAGCTAGCATGCATAAAATTAACCTATGTCTTGATCCAACTAATTAAAAAGGCGGTTCAGAAAAGAAAGAATCAGTTTTTTTTCCAACCAAATATGATAGAAGAGGCCCTGTGCTAAAGCTTTGGGCTAGAGAGACCAAAAAAAAAGCACAATAGCGTGAAGTTAGTCTAGCGCACCAGACACAAAGCTCGAGTTAGCCATAGCAATACCAAACGAGACTAAGAAGCCATAAGTTCACTAACCTCCAGAGTCTTTATCTTCGACTCCATCCCTAGAAAGGTAATGATCTTTTTCAATTTTAATTAGTTGTTGCTACTTAACCTAATCAATTTATTGTCCAGAAATTAAATTAATAAGATAGCTTGCGAATCATTCATGCAAAATTCGAATTCATGACTTCAAATCCACGTACATAATTCAACAATCATGTCCAGATCAAGAGCACAAATTTCCAATCATATATTCATCAATTATATGCATATGCTTCTCATAAGAACAATTATGAATTTAGCTAATAGCCTCAACAATTGGAAAAGAGAATTTAGTTCATAATTCTAACTAAAACAAAGCTAAAAATCATAATAGAAAATATAGTGTAGAATTTGGGTATACGAAGAAAGAAAGAAGGAAATAACACTAGGGTTCTACCTAGGGAGAGAGAAAACGTAGAAGAGAAAGAAAATAAGAAAAATTCACATCCAAAGAAGATAGAAAACGTGAATGTTTCCAAATTAATGCTAAAGAACCCTATTTATATTAGAGGAGGTCTTGTAAGAGATGATTTCTTTTCCAAGTAAAAGTAGGTCTTTCTTTCCTTATAGACATAGGATCTTTACAAGGAAATGATTTCTTTTCCAAATAGAGGTTGGTCTTTCTTTCCTTGTAAAATTAGGATCTTTACAAGGAGATGATTTCTTTTCTAAGTAGAAGTAGGTTTTTTTTTCTTTTCTTGCTAGATTAAGACCTTTACAGGGTAGGACTTTTTTTTTCCCAAAAATTGAGAATCTTCATTTCTCCCAATTTACATGTCCTCTAATCGTCTGAATTGTTCTTAGATCTATTTCTTGCAATGGCGAATAAGAATCTTCCAAAATGTAGAAATCCTAGTTGAAGTAGGATTTTTTTATAGGATTAGGATTTCTGCAACTTTGGTCACCTTAGGGTATTTCGACATCCTCACTCTGAAAATGGCATCTAAAAGTCCTAAATCTCCCTCCTTAGCATGATTTTCTTCACTTGCCACCTAAAACACTTTAAATGATAAAATCAATGTAAGCTACATGATTTAGACATCAAATGAGAATAAAAACTAAGTGTAAAAGTATAAAATGATAAGAAAATAATTATATGAGTGCATCAGAAGTGCTTAATTGTTATTTATTGCTTAATTTTTTTATAATACATTAAGATTTTTAATTTAAAACTACTATTGTAGGTAATCATTCGACAAAAAAAGTGATGACTAAAGGATCTCAAGTATGTGATTTACATAAGGACCTTATTAATGACTCCCTTCCATAATGCGTAGAATGTAAGATAGTTGGATTGCTAATTAATTTATGTAATACAGTTTCTATACTTTTATACTCCATCTCCTAACTACATTATGGATATTCAAGTTAATGAATCATTCAACTAATATACATAACCTCATATCTCTCTTAAGTAACAAACTCTAGATATTACTTCATATATACTTTATCTTAAATATCCTATGAAGGAGTCCATTCTTGATGTCTAGTTGACTAAATGAAGCAGACAACAAGAAAGATGTAAATTTTTCAAAGGATGAAAATAGATTTCTATCGTAAGGCCAAACATATTACATATAATTGTAGTGTTTCACCATTAAACGTACTTTATGATGATTACTTTCACCATCTGACAGATCATTAACAACCAATTGTGATTTATCAAGAGGTAAATGAATAATTAACATAACATTTGAATGAAAAATAATCATCTCCTTAAGTCCATAGTTAAATTTTAATTTGTTTTCTTAAGAATAAACCTAAAAACTAAGGCATTAGAATGCAATAATGAATAATTATATATAAAAAAGTTAAAAGAATAGCATATAGTGGACCTGTTCTTTTCAAACCATATTAAAGATCAAATAGGTAAGTGGAACTATCATTCTTATAAATATGAGTATCTTTTTAACAACGACCACAAGTGCTAGTAGTAAGTATCTTTTTACAAAATTAATAATTGATGTAAAAAGGAATAACTAACCCTAGTAGATGAGCAGTACATTCATAGAACTGTTGGAACAGGTGAGAGTTCATCTCACCATACACATGCGTAGAATTCCCCTAAGCGATCAGATGAAGACAACCTGGAGTCTTAAATGAATGTGCATGCATGAATAATCAATCTTTTCACCATCTGGTTAAATCCTCTTTTTAATAAACTATAGCGTTTCTATTGAGCCGTGCTTCCAGTGGTCATCTCCTTCGTAAATGAGCCTTTATGCTTTGTGAATAAAGCATGACTTTTGGTAGATTCTATTGGTTTGAATTGGTTGTCTCATGTAAAAACCATCTACAATTATTTTGATTAATGATATATTGGTAATTATTCCTAAAAACATTAACTTAATTGATACTAATAAAAAATGGCAATTATCAAAAGTGATAAATAAGACTAAAGAAACTAACTAATAAATAAAATCCAGAAGTAGAACACCATACAAACTTTCAAAACTTCAATTCATCTAGATTCAATCATTACCCTCAATTTCTTGGACTAGTAGAAATTCCAAACTTATAACTATATTCTTTCTTAAGAAATATGACTAATATCCTTAAGTTGAATGATTAAAATCTTTTTCTAATAAAAGTCTCTAAGAACTCATTAACTTATTTTATAAAATTCTCTATTAGATTTTACTCAAACATATAGTATTTATATGGTCATATCTCTAGGATTCTATGAAACTCTTATTATTATTTATATCACTATATATTCATAAATATAATTTCTCAATCTTTATATTTAATGGCGAGCCTAGTTATTAAAGTTATTATTTTATGATCAAAAGGTCATAAATTTTGAGTCATAAAAATAATTTCTTTATAAAATATAAAAGAAGAATACTTATAATTGATATCCTTCCTTTAACCTTAGTGAGAGCATTATTTATTGGGGTTGTCGTTTGTTGCTTATTCAATCCCTATATGTAAAATCTAAAATTAAAGAAGAAGCTATCATATTTAATTCAACCATAATAAGTAATTATGAATCATTAGCAAGGCAAAAAGTCATTTTTTGATCCTAAAATTTACATCAACGTACAACTTTAACCATAAGATTTCAGAGTATACAAATAAAACCCTAATATTTAAAAAACGTATAAATATAACCCCTGGTTCTGCTGAATTTTGCTGGACTGGAATATCGTTATTTTGATCCATGATTCCGAGTAGCTTTGGCTGGAGAATACCTGCAAAACAGATAAAGACACGCCAGGGGTTGGTTCCCGGGAGGCCCCTCCGACACTCAAGTTAGTATTTTTATAAAGGGTGTAGTCGCTTTAAAGCAAGAAGAACTAGGGTTTGTATCGCGTACCTGTGTCCGGCAGGAATAGTACCTTATATATGCTGTAGATTGCCTCTAGGTTTAGATTTTTACGTCGATCATTGAGTCTGCATGGGACTCTAACATCTGATAGGCTGAGCGGGCCGTGAATATGTAAAGATGGGCCTGGGCCTAGCACAGCCGACCCAACCATAAGCCCCTACTCCTTGAGCCTGAGCTAGGGAGGGGTCGAAGGAGTATATAAGAAATAGGATGCTTCGTAGACAGCTCGTGTGAGGCCCGATCAGTTAATTACGACCGAACGGGCATTACGTCTCAACGATCCGATCCAGTAAAAGAAATGGCGAAAACGACCGATTGGCCGTAATAGTATGACGAGTCGATTCGGATATAATGGTGAATTCGGTAGGGCGTGTGTAGAAACGAGACCGATTGATCGGGTGACTAAACTTAAATGAAGCTCTAAGCGTGATCATTACTGGCGGCTCGTGTTGTCTGACAGGTTGTCACGTA
>JANKYE010000224.1:9722643-9748775 GCA_032467995.1 Erythroxylum dillonii
TTAAATTTTAGAATTTCAATTAAGTATATTTAAAATTTTTAATTATATTTAATTTTTACTTATTATATTTAATATTAATTGAATCTTTTAAATATTAATTTTTATTCAAAATTTAAAATATTACATTTAATTATTAAATATAAATACATTATAATTGATCTGACGATGAGTTGGAATATTTTGAATGGTTGAAAGCATTTCTCTTTGAAGAATATAAATATTAGCTAATAAATTAGTCCTCCTTCTCCTTTGCCTCTCCTTTTACTTTACATGCAACATACGATCCACATGTACTCTGTAGGTCCCACCAAACTTATAATAGCAAGATAGCGTTAACCTTCATTCTAAGGCCAAAACTGTCAGATTAATTATACAGTCATCTGACGTGGCTAAATTCTGCCGTTTCCTATCTGATAATTTCAAAAGAAAGACAAGCAGCGCCGTTTGCATGAACATATTAAATGCCCGCCGCCGCGGCGCGCACCACAGCGAGAACTGGAAACCGCCTGTCCCAATCTAATGCAATGACTGCCGTTACCTTTTCTTTTGTTAATAATAATGTCTATTAACTCTTGGAGATCTTTTTAAATTTAATATATATTTTTTGAAGAAAAAAGTACCATCAAATAATGTGAGAAAAGAAGGTTTAAACATGATGATGTATGTGACGATCAAAATTTTAATTTCCATAATAATTACAATAATTTCAATATAATAAATTTTAATTTTCTTTGAATATCATTGAACTTATTATGTATATAATAATTAATAGTGGTATTCCTATTTTATTTGATTACTCTAATTGATATTTTTGTTGTCGAAATCGGCATTGCCTTTGTAGTGTTAGTGCTTAATTTCCAACGCGAATCAAATTTATGAAAAATAAATTAGTCACTTCTTTATATTGTAATAGAGGAACAAATATAATTCATAAGACGTTGGGCTACCCGAAAATACCCCGTATAATTTATAACGTAAGCAGCCAACTCACCAAATCCAGCCGTCTTATATTCTTAGTGCAGCCACTGTATTAAGTCACCATTTCTCCCTTTGGTTTTAGTTTCTCACACATTCCGAAAACTCTCTTCCTAGTCTCTCTTTTTTCCCTCCCTCGTCAACACCCAAACGATCAGTTCTCTGTCTCTTTTCATGCTCCAACCCTAGATGGAAAGATTCGTAGGTGGCAAGTTCAAGCTTGGCCGCAGGATCGGTAACGGATCCTTCGGCGAGATCTTTCTCGGTCGGTCTTTTTTCCACTACACTCACACATCTCTGTTACTATTTGCTATGTTTGCTACCTGATTGATTATCGTTATGGTGTTTTTCCCTTTGGCAGCTACACATATCGATACGTTCGAGATCGTAGCGGTTAAGATCGTAAGTTCCTCTCATATCTTGCATTTGTTTTTGGGGAGCTTTAAGCTGATCTCGCTGTCGATTTGTTAATTTTTGTGTTTATTTGGTAGTTCTTGATTTGTGTTGGTTTGCAGGAGAATACTAAGACGAAACACCCTCAATTGCTTTACGAGGCTAAGCTATATAATATTCTTCAAGGAGGAAGTATGTGTTCGGATTTACTGTTTTGTTTTGGTTAAAACTTTTGGAGAAATGAGTATGCGTAATTTTATTGTGCTTTTATGGTAGGCGGAATCCCTGGGATAAAATGGGCTGGTGTTGATGGGGAAGAGAACGTTCTGGTGATGGATTTGCTTGGGCCAAGCCTTGAGGACTTGTTCGTTTATTGTGGGAGAAAGTTCTCTCTAAAAACCGTGTTAATGTTGGCCGATCAGATGGTAAGTTTGACTTGGTCATATCGTAATAAGTCTTAAGATGAAAAGCGGATACTGCCACTCCGTTCTTCACAATTGCTTCTAACTACTCTGCTCTTTATACCGTAGTTCAGTTGCTAATTATGTTTCCTATCAGTATAAAGTTTTCCAAATTAGCTCTTTCATGATTGTGTTTTTTCAATTGGGAGATGTATATCTAACTCGTTTATGTACGTAGAACTGTTTCCTAATGATATGTTCCCATCTCTTTTTTCCCCCAGATTACGAGAATAGAGTATGTTCACTCCAAAGGATTTCTGCATAGAGATATAAAACCTGATAACTTCCTTATGGGTCTTGGCCGGAAAGCTAATCAGGTAATGATTTGTGATGCCTTATTGGTGTTTCTATAGACTTATTATCAGGCTACGTTGTTCTTACTGAATTGCTCATTTCAGGTTTACATAATTGATTTTGGGCTTGCAAAACGATATCGAGATGCCACAACAAATCGCCATATACCTTATAGGTAACTGTTTGTTAGTTAATCATTTTCTACTCTTTTATATAGTAAGTCTTCATGTATACTGACTGTGGCTCATCAGATTCCTATTATTTTTGGAATTAATGAAGATAAAATGAAATGTGATTTTACCTAGCCCCTTCTAATTGTCTTCTTCTTAGGGAGAACAAAAGCTTAACTGGAACTGCACGTTATGCCAGTTGCAATACTCACCTGGGAATTGGTAAGCTAAATTATAGTCTTATTGAGAGCAAGTTAAGGGTTTATGCATTTAGATACTCACATAAATGTGCTTAGTTTTGTTTTGCATGAGCTTCCACATAACCTCGTTCATTCCTTAATTGTAGAGCAAAGCCGCCGAGATGATTTGGAGTCACTTGGTTATGTTATGTTATATTTTCTTAGAGGAAGGTATGTCTTACTGTAGATTGGTTTCTGGTATACCTAATCTTCTATTCTCCTCAGCCTGGATAGTTGTTTCCATATCTTCATATCTTCGGAAGCAGTATTATTGCTGAGATTAGAATAAAATCTTAGATTGTGTGCATATAGGAGTTTGTGATTTGAGCTGACGAAAGTTCTTTATGTAGCCTTCCATGGCAGGGCTTAAAAGCTGCCACAAAGAAGCAGAAGTACGACAAAATTTGTGAGAAGAAATTATCAACTCCTATTGAGGTTCGATTCTATTGTGGAGAATATTCATTAGGACTTAAGGTTTCAATTTGGTCACACATTAATTTCTTTACAGGTTCTGTGTAAAAATCATCCAGTGGAATTCGCTTCTTACCTTCACTACTGCCATTCACTAACATTTGATCAGCGACCTGATTATGGATTTTTGAAGCGTCTATTCCGTGACTTGCTTGTACGTGAAGGTATTGATCAGTTTGATTTAATCAATCTATAATATATTAGGACAACCAAAGATTTTCATTTCAAGATCTACCAGTATACAGCCACTACAACTTGCAAGAATTGCAATCAATTTTGAACCAAGATTTTGTACTGAATTGGAATATAGAAAAGCAAGCAGTTTTTTGCAGACCTTCACGAAATCTGATCACTCTCCATATCATAAAAAATACAATTGAATACATCTTCTTGATTAGTATTTTAATGGGAATTTCAATGATATCTGTTAGCAGGATTGGAATTTGATTATATATTTGATTGGACCATCATCAAATACCAGCAGTCACAGAAGGGAAGAAGTCAGCCTCGCTTGTCGGTCAGTAACTTGCATCTTCTATTTATTTTAAAACTCATGCTACAATTGATGCATGAATGTGGTTTCAATTTTTATCTCTGCATAAAGAAATGCATTTTTAGTGTAAAATTGGGGAATAGCCATATAGAAGTCTGAAATTTTAAAGTTCTTATATTACAGCCGGTTCCTGGAGCAAGTAGCAGTCATGCAGTTCCAAAAGACATGGAAAATCTCCAAGGTCAGAACTTGCTTTATGTTGTCTGCAGATATTCATGATTGAAATTCTGTCTTTTGAGAAAGAAAAAGAAAAAAAGGTGGCCTTGGATAATTATGAGTTCAATGACTTTTTTTCAAGTCCAATCTATGGTCTACATACTGTGAAACGTTTTAGAAGTTTTAAAACAAACCTTTTAGATTTATCAGTCCACACAGTTCAATCATCTTGGTATGCAAAAAAAACTGGTAGTGAGAAGTAATTAGTAGAGGCAGCTTCATCACCACACTTTCAAACAACCATTTTTAGATTAACTATTCCACACAGTCCAATCTTTTTATGCCACACAAAATAGGTGCTGAAAAGTAATTAGTAGGAGAAAGCTTTATCATCATTCAAAATAATCCAGTGGCTAGCATTGTAAATTCACAGTTATGTGATAGATTATGTCCTTCAAAATTTTACCATTATTAAGTGAATCTTGATTTTCCATTTGTACCATAGTTATTATATTAGCTGGTTTTTAGCTGACCTTTCTTCTTTGTCGGGAACTAATATGAGTTGTTATGACCTGCAGGAAATAGTAATCCTCCTTTCTCGACTGAGGTTGTACGGCCTTCTGGTGCTGGCATACGAATGGAAATGAAATCAGGAACAGCCAAAAATTTTATTTCCGACAGTCAGATTGACAAGCATGTAAGTCTGAGCCAAGCATGCAGATTGCGTATAGATTACTGATAAAATTTCCGAAGACCAAATTCTTTCTTGATAAACCTTGTCCAATTTTGCTATGATTTTACAGAATGAAGTTTTAATTTAGAACTGCTGACTTAAGGTTTATGTCTCTTCTAGAAGTTCATTTTCTGATTGGGGCTCTTAAACAGGCTCTATATATTTAAAGCTGTTTCCCTATATTGCATCAAATTTCACTAAAATGCTGAAAATTTGACGGATTGAAGACCTATTCTTTTAGATGGCAGGTGAGGCAAATATACCATCCACCTCATATTCACTTGCTGGCACTTCGATAAGAAACTTAGCAAAACCTATCATTCAATCTGAGGCACCAAATCCTGGTCACGGAAATAACAGTAAAATTGGCCCCTCAAGTAGTTGGATTTCGGCATTGCAGCGCCATAGTGCCAAGTGATCAAGATGTTAAACTTATGGTCGGTGCATTGGAGTGAAGTTCAATACTGCCTTTTTCTATGGGAATCCTGTTGTAGAGTTGCATTTAACAGCACAGCAGCCAATTATCATGCAGTATGATTTTACTGTGATCTGGACTAGAAGATCACTCAGTAGAGGGAACAAAATCTTTGGTGACACAGGATGGTGCCTTCCAGTATGTTTCTCATCAAGATGGTTGTTAATGCATTTCCTGGGCTCTGATACACTTGTTACCTGATGAAACTTGGTTGCATTACTTTATGAGGTGACTACACACGTTGGTTGTCATAGGATACCAACATAAGTTTGGTTCCTGTGCTGTGTATATAGATGTCGTAATTGACTCATAAAGATATTGTATTTGTGCCTCCATGTGTGAAGAATTAAATTTGAAGCTTTTATCCATCAATTTCTTCTTTTCATCACCAGACAAGACAGTTTCTTTTTGGCCAATTAACGTCTTTAAAAGTTGCTTGCATGGTATTCATTTCCCGGCTCTTAGTATTTTTGATGTCATGGAGACTTGAGAATGTCCATCTCCTGTTCACTTCTTCCAAATTTCTCTACCATAGTGTGTAGAAGGATGTAAAAGTTGAGCATAATCATTGGTCACATATGGGATGCTTCAAATTGCCACAAAAACTAGAATGTTATCCGAGGCATTCTGGCAGCTACTGTTTTGCAGGGTTAATAGAAATTTCTTGCCAAATGCATTGGTAATGAGCAAGATCGCTCTTGACTGGCTATGGTCAACTATTTTGGAGTTCAGTTGCTAGCAGATGGTTATAGCTCAAAATACTGGTAATTGTTAACAGTGCTTATAAAGTGGTTGGGGATATATTACAAGCTAGTAAGTGCTTTATGCATTAGAATTTTACCTAGCTTGATCTCAATTATCAGCTACACAGTAGCTCTTTCAAATTCTTATTTGCTTCAAAACTTTTCAAAGGTGATGTGTTTAGCAATATTTCAATTTCCTTGTGTGCATTTCTTTCCAACTTTTAATTTGGTCATGTTAGAATGCTAATGCGGAGAAATTGATCTTGACTGACTTTTATGATTATTTTTTCCACCTCTTTGCCAACATATGGAAATAGTTGTTAGATTCTTGCAATAATTTTTCGCTTGACATTCATGCTTCCTGTTTCAATCAAATATTGTCCTTCATTTGCTCTAGTTTTAACATAGAAGAGACGTTTGCTAGCTAAAAAGAACCTATGTTTACTTCAGCTTTATTTATTTGGCTGATATTTTGGTCATCACGTTGGATAATAGTTTTATATAGCTCTCTCAATTATAAAGTCATACTTTCTAATTTGCAGGATTCGTCCTCCCATGGCATTTTCTGCAGCAACAAATTTACAACTGGGAACTGGTAAGGAGGGATGTCATATGAAGTCCGCTAACAGTTGTCTTTGGGTCTTTACTACTACTTATCACAAGTATGAGGCTGCATATCTGCTAATCAGTGGAACATCTTCTGATTAATTGTGTTGTCATGCTCACTGGTGGGATATTGGAATCCATTCATCAGAGGTTGCATTCTCAGTTGAGTTGCTCTTGACAACAAACTATGCATCAAATACAATCCTCTGAAGGAGAATTTAGTAGTCTCTGATTCAGGCAGGGAAAGTAGGATGGAATTTGATTGGAATGAGAATACTGGAAAGAATCAAGGAAAAGAAACTTGATCAGCTTGTTCTCGTAGTAGTAGGATGTCATTGTAGCTGTTTGGGAAAACCATCCAAGTATTAGGAAATATCCTTATAGTCAGTTGATTGATTGGGCAAGGTCATTGGTTTCTGGGTTAATACCGAAGGTAAACAGGTTTGGTGAAGGAAATTTGTGGCTTGATCCAGTTGAAAAGTGCAAATGCTCGGATGATTCTGTTTCTGCTACCATGACAGTGAATAAAGTTGCTCTCTTTTAGTGCTGCTGTTGGTACTGCTTTTTAATTTTGTAGGCTGACAAACAAACAGCTGAAGAATGCAAGCTGGACTGTTCTTAGTGCAAGCTCAGGCAATTGCAGAAGCAAGTGTTCGACGTTGAAATGGATTAAGGCATAGTTAACAGTTAAAAGGCATCGAGAAATTTTTATATCAGGGTAGTAGCGCACTTCGAAACACCTGGGACCTCTGAGACCCTATTTGGTTTCACATATGGTAAGAAGGATATGAAATTTTAGGGTCTTCTGTATTCCCTTGACTTACCTTTTCTCAGCATTTGCGTTGTTTATCTTTTTAGTTATGCCTGGCATTTGGGTTTTTGTGGAAACGTGGCAGGTTGATCCAGGACTTACAGAGATTATGGGTTTCATTGAAGAGACTGCGGGAGGTACCATTTCGTGTTTTTAGAACCTTAGCGTTCAATATCTCCCAGCATGTTATTAGGCACAATATTTTTCGATTATGTTCCATTTTGTCTCGAATCCAAAGTAGGCATCTGTTCGTCATCTGTTTTTTTGGGAATATGACATAATTAAAGTCTGCTAGATTATTCTTTTGATTTCAAATGATGTATAATAATCTAATATTAGTTTCTAAAATTTTGAAAACATGACCTGAAGTTCGAAATATAAAATATTGTGCTCTCTATTCATTTATGAATTTTGAAGCTGATCTTCACAACCCAAAATATCATTTGAAATCAAAAGAATCGATTAGTTAACCAAAGCAACTAATCGATTTAATATGGTCTTGAAATTATGAAGCTTGTGTAAAATAGCAGTGGATAACTATTTCTTAAGTTACCGCAAGAACTTTAAACCTATTCAGCACGAAGGTTCGCTGTAAATGGTTTGGATGTTTTAATGCTACGCATCAAAATTTAGATGGACAATGGTTGTCGGCCACTAACTGTGTGGGCCATTATATCATGGGTTTTCCTCAAAATTGTGGGCTTTAACTGGGTCCTTGGATCGGCATTACTATTAGTTTTTTCCGACGCAAGGATAAGCTCTCTCCCTCGTAAGGATTTCTATTATAAAATCCTGTGCAGTAAAGATAATCTACTTTTTATTCAAACACAGTCCTTTTTATGTAGAAGAGGTAACTGAAAGTCCTTTTCTAAAGAGGTGGGAGTGATAGGATGCCTAGGAACTTATGTATATATCTATATACTTTCGTGGGATGAAATTGGCCGAGTGAAATGTGAGGTCTTAAGATCAGGTTAATGTGGGGCAAGTTCTTTGTCCCTTTCAGGCTTGGTATTTGGCCAAATTGGGCTCAAAAATAACTAATCAAGTTTGAGTTTAGCTTGAGGCCTAATTGTACTTGATGTTTGCAACTTAATTGGGCTTTAGGTGGTATGAAGCCTAATTAAACTGCAGACCAACAGCTGAAACCTAAGACTCAAACAAATCTAAGCTTGTTTGGGCCTTGGTGATTAGAAACTTGATTATGTTTTGATTAATTTTTTAATTATTTAAAAATCAAATAATTTTAATAAAAGATTTCGTCTAAATTATAAATGATTCAAACTGCAGATAATATTTATTTTTAAATAGTTCATAAATAATACAAACACTATCACTAATTATTTTAGATATATCAATGAACTTATCCATGTAAATTTAAAACAAACAATAAAAATACATTATATCAATTAGTAAATAATTAAATACAATTTACAGTGCTACTATCAAAATCATGTTATTTTTAAAACAAGGAATTACCATATTACTATTATTATCCAAATGAAAAAAGATTAAAAAAAGCATCAATTATAGCTAAAGATTAAAGTTGAGTTATCGAACAGAGACAACACTATGGAGTTTGCTTTATTAATTTGAATAAAACTACACAAGTAGAGATCCGTATCTTTAAGTCTAAAAAAGTCAAAGCAATCATATGAAAAAAGAATAGTAAGCCGAGAAGTAAGATTAAAGAAAACAAATCTACACTAAAGAAAAAGAGTTAGCTAATCGTTATAATAAGGATCGTTAATACTTCACACCATTTCATCTATATATAAAAACATTATTATGTAAATTATACTAGAGTATGCAACAATTGTGCTAAATGAATATTCAACGCATGATAATTAATAATTAAATATACCTTTATCATTGAATATCTGTTCGAAGAAATTTTCAATTGGAAGATTGGTCTCCTTACTTATATTAGTATTAAAAAGACAATATAATATAATATAATGTAGGACTGTTAAAATTATTAAGGTAAACAAAACTTTGCCTATATTAATATTAAAAAGACAATATAATATAACATAATGTATGATTGTTAGAATTATTAAGGTCAACAAAACTAACATATCATAAAGAAAAGAGTCTATTATAAACATCTCCATCACCTAACTAACTTCGGGCATACAAAAGGACTTTCACAATATTAGGATGAAGTCAAGTACGACAAGGACTATCTAACCACTAGTATTGAAAGCAAACTTTGAAGTAGCAGTAGATATTGGAATTATTAAGAGGTTTCATGCAATTGCTTGCATGATCGAAAAAGTAATTCCTTGTGTCTTCCACTATATTAATACATCTAATTACACATTTTCAACCAAGGTTATAACACTTGCTTCTAGATAGTTCTCCAACTCCATCATACTATAAGAATTCCTAACCTTTTTTGATGAATTCTGCAAATTTGGGACTCACACTAGTATATAAACAACAGATAAAGCTAAAGTTGAAGCTAATACTGAACTATTACGACCCTAATCTTTGTCCAATCTTAATTGATAATCATTAAACAAAGCAAAAAAATTATTTAATGACATTAACATGTTCTTGAGCCCAATTACTATATAACTTTTGATGATAAAAATATAACATCTCCATCTTATATATCGATTCCATGCAAAAATGACTGTCACAATTGATCCTATCATATGCTAATTAGAATTGAGTTTTTCCATAATCTACTCTGTTATGACCTGGATCACCTAATTGGAATCAAATATTTAACCAGATAAAGCTCGTTTGATCTCACACATGTTGCTAAAGCAAATGTGCGAATTTAGATATTTTGTATTGGAGAACAACTCAATAGCATTATAAAATGTCTCTAACTTCTCCTATTTTATTGGTAGGAAAGAATTATAAAAATATCTTTATCTCCACTTGATAAACACCTTAATAAACTTAGTTGATGACTCCACCATCTTAAGTGTTGAATTCCATCTAATGGGACAATCTAAAACTAACTTCTTTGCATACAGAATGCGTAGTTGTTGTGTAATTTCTTCACATTTCGCTCTTTTGGATGTTACACTCTAATAGACTATACTACTCCAAATTAACTCCATCACTTCCTTAATTACTTCCAAACTGTCCTTAACAATCAAATTCATGATATGCGTAAAGCAATGTATATAGAATAGCCCTATACCAATCAACAAGATGACGCCGCAACTTGTTCTTCAATTTTTCGATCATTGCATCATTTGTGATATAGCTATCCATAGTTATTGTTAAAAGCTTAGTATCAATGTTTCAATCCATTAAGCAATCCACCGTCAGTTGTCAACTTGTCACCTGTGTATGGTGATGACATATAAATGAACTTACTATTTAAAAATATGAATAATATCAATTATAGTATATATAAATAAAAGATAACAATATTAAAGAATATAAATATGTAATCTACCTTCTTAGTTAACTATATACAGTCCATCAATTGTCAGTATAACGTGTTGTCTCCGTCGTATGATCCTTCTTTTGGTTGTCAACCATTCACATATCTAATGTGATGGCTACCCATCCATGAATGTTCAACAACACCTCTAATATTTATTTCTTTTGATCATCTCAAATCTTGAAAATGTCTTTCTTCAAGTATTTCAAGTTAGAATTTTGAACTTTGTCTAAAGTGAGATGAACAATATCTTGAAGTTTTTGCTATCAATAATAGAGAGTGATTATTCATCACCATTAATCACTTAGCTACTAAAAAATGTAATATATTACTATAATAACTTGTGGTAGTCATTGCATTCTTCCCTCTAATGATGTTGAGGGTAAAAAATGTTTGACCTCCTAATATCATCTTTCTTTTATTGCATGACTTTATATGTCTCTTTAAATAAGAGGTTCCACTTTTGTAACTTCCGACTAACATCTTGTGACAAATCTTACATTCAATCTTTGATCTCATCTTGTTGAAGTGATTTTAAGCATCACTTCTTAATGAACCTATTCTTTTAGCATGAGTCATTTGTTCTCTTAGTATCAAATTAGAACTCTCTACCGGTATATTATCCTGTACATAATTAAAACTCTTCACTAAAAGAATATGTCCATCCATCTAAAACAATTAATATATATATATATATAAGCATATAAGTTATTCATGAATATTTACATATACATGCACTTTAAATAGTATTTAACATATGTACATACTAAATTCAACGAAAATTTATATATAAAAAACTAGCAAAAATAATCAATGGAAATGATCTCATTATTTCAAGAAAAATAAATCAAAATTTCTATATCGAATGTCTACGCATGTATGATCAATATATATTAGTAATCTGAAAATTTGTCCATAACATACATAATCATTTGCAAAGAAGAAATTAGAGTAGATTCTTAAAGCGAGATAATCAAATATGAATGGTTGTTAACATGTCAAATAATAAACTCTTTCCTTATATGGGTCAACATAAGACATTACGTTTTTGTTTCTGAATAAAGGCGGAAGGCGGCTATGGCAATGTCAACAAGAAGCAAAGAAGGAGCATGTTAGAGGAGAAAGGAAGGCAAGGTCCAAGTTCACGAGGAGGGATTTTCCACTGAAGAAGAAGAGAGATTTTATGTCACATATTGAAACAACATTGTTTTCTTATACCATTTTAACATGGATACAATGCACTCGCAACTTAAGCAAAACAAAGTCATTTTATCTAGTATAAAATGAAGACATTTTACATAACACTTGAAAAGATAGTTAAGACTTTAGCCCAGGCTAAATCGGTAAGCTCAAGCTTGAGGCTGACTTGAGACCTAATCAAATTCAATCAAACTTGTTAACTATAGACTGAGCTGAGCTAAATGCAAGTAAAAATCTCAAGCTTAGTCCCTTTCGCAACAAATTGGTCGGATCATTTATTAAAAGTATAGTGTTTGCTATCACAAGTCTAAAAAAGGATGTGACAAGTTCATTAAGGCCAATTTTCTGTCACAAGCTTAGGTCTTATAATTATATAATCATCTTGAGCTATGTAAGAGGTTTATATCTGGTTGTTTTGTACTTAAGAAATTCTAAGTCCTATAAAATATTTTGGTAGAAAGTCTTATAAAGTACAAGATCTTGTGATCTTGGCCTTCAATTAGGTTTGTATTTAACTCATTATCTGAAATTATGTAAACTCTTGAATGTCACTCATTTCGTGTTTAAGATTAAATTGAAATAAAATAAAACTTGCAACTTGAGAGTTAACATGTAGGTTATGAGAATCCTTGTTGGAAGATTATATCCTGAATCTCGTCATCCATCCCTTTAGGAGGGATGTCTTTAAGTCCAACTCTGGTGATATTAACTCAAATAACGAGTCTACAATAAGTTCAAGGTCCTCTTCTAGAACCAAACCCAAGGGTTATTCCACAATTGCACAAACGATGTGGTAAAACATCATAAAAAGTTGGTCTTTTGGTGACGAATTTTGAAATCATCACCAAAAGTTGGCTTTTAGCGATGATTTCCAAGAAAAAAATTCGTAGCTAAGACCTAGTTTTGTTGTAGTGCTCCAGGGACAGGATGCAGAAGAATGACTCTTGGCTGTGAGGCCATTGACGAGGGGAATTGACTTATATGAAGTGGCAATGTAAATTGAGAAGTTTAGGTCTATATTTGAAGATTTAATATCAAAATTTAACATACACTCTATGCTCTAAGTCAAGAAACTGTTCGATTCAAAGAGGGCATACTCTTTCAAGGCTCGGGGACAACAATTCCTACTTTGACAGTTTTGTGAATGAGATGAGACTCCCATTTATAGTCCATAACATTATCGTAGAAACAAGTTTCAACCCTATTCCTTTGCATCCTCATTCTTATGGCATTATCGCTTGTTTAATGGTGGCATGCCACTTAAAGGACGTAGAGACTTGGTAGTGTCGTTTCACTATGTACATTAAATTAGATCTATTGGAAAGTACTCTACATGGTTTAGCCTCGATTTTAGACCAAATATGTGGTTTTACCTTTGTATGGGGTGATTCAAGTTCTTACTTCAATAAGAGATATAAAGACATAAAATTTTAGAGGACTAAGCAAGAATCCTCTTGGACGCGTAGTTCCTTTGTTGACAATGCTAAAAAGGCAACTTTAGATTTCGAACAAAGAAACACGTATTCTTTTTTACTTTTTTCTGAAAATTTTCCTTTTGTCTTTTAGTGGTTGCAGATATGATTTTGATTAAGCTGATTAGTAAGGTAAATAAGAAGAGAAGTAGTAGCAATGTTACAACTTTAAAGAACAGGGAGAGGGATGCATTGGTAGATCAAGAGGTCATTCTTGCAAAGGCAATTGATAATATGGTCCTTGTCGAAGCTCTACAAGAAACAACTCTAACTAAAGATAGGCCTCAAGCAATTGATGTTAGGATATTGTAGTGCAAATTTGACTTAAAGAACATGTAAAAAGTTTGAAAGAAAGCCAATTTTATTGACTTCCAAAATCTTCACTGAACAGATTAGTGATAAGTACTTAAATAGAAACATTTCATTTGGTTATTAACTCTCAAATTAATACTACTCCTAACTTTGCTAACATTTCACATTAATAGCAAACATATAGTGAACCATACCACTACTTGACTACTTTAACTATCATCACAACTGTTTCAACCACAACTGACAGTAAAAACAAAATTATAAAGACTTGATAAATAATTGATTCAATCTTGAATTACTTTCTAACATTTCTGCCCTTAATTTGAGGAGGCCTTCAATTCTTCAACACCCATCATGGAATGAAATTTCTTGACTTTTGGTTCAGCTAAAGCCTTTGTGAAAATATCGGCTAGTTGATTTTCTATGTTGATATACTACAACTCTACAATATTTTTTGCAACAAACTCTCGTATGAAATGATGCTTAACCTTAACATGTTTTGTTTTGCCTTGTTGAACTGGATTTTTTGACTTTGCAATTGTGGATTAGTTGTCACAAAATATCATGGTGTCTCTATTGTTTTCTTGCTTCAAATCTTCTAATAATCTTCTCAGCTAAATAACTTGACAAGTTGTTATTTTTGCTACTACATACTCTACTTCAGTACTTAAGAGAGTTGTATTGTGCTGCTTCTTTGAAGACCACGAAATAGCTCCTGAACCAAGCTTTATAATACAACATGTTGAACTTTTTCTATCATATGAACAAGATGCCCAATCACTATCAATAAAAGTAAAAGCGACAAGAGTATTTAAATTGCTTTCTAAATATTTAATGTCAAAATTTAAAGTCCCTTGTACATAACGAAGAATTATTTTTGCTGTCCCTAAATGATTCTTACTTAGATGATGCTTAAACTTGGAAATAAGGCTTACAACAAAAATTAGATTAGGTTATTATGTGAGTGCGGTAAATGAGACCTTCCCACAATGCTTCTAAATATATTTACATCAACTTTTTCTTCTCCATCATCCAATGACAACTTTTCATTTGTAGTGAATAGAGTCTTGACTAGCTTGCAATTCTCCATTCCTACTCCTTTGACAAATCAATTGCATAGTTCTTTTGACAAATAAAGATTCCATTTGAATCTTGCACCACTTTAATTCCCAAAAAATAATATAAGGGACCTGAATATGACATTTCAAAATTTTGCATCATGGACCTTTTAAACATTTCTACCATTTGAGACAAACTTTTAGTATAAACCATGTCATCAACATATAAGCAAAGAACCAAGAAATCATTGTTATGTTGTCTAACATACAAAGTAGGCTTAATAACGCTCTTTCGAAAATTGTTTTAAGTGAAATAAACACCCATTTTATCGTACCAAGCTTGAGGTGCTTGTTTAAGTTTATAGAGTGTCTTATGTAACTTGGAAAGTTTGTGTTCTTAATATTTTATCACAAAGCTTTAAGGTTGGTCAACATACAAATCCTGTAGATTACCATTAAGAAAGGTTGATTTTATGTCCAATTGATAATCTACCCCATTATTATGGCCTACTAAAGCCAAAAGTGTTCCAATAGTGTCAAAATGAACAACTAGAGCATAAGTAGTGAAATCAGTACCTGAAACTTGTGCATATCCTTTAGCTACCAATTATGCTTTATTTCATTTTAAAGAACCACCAACATTAAGCTTGGACTTGTAAATTCATTTTAGACTAAATGCCTCTTTCGCCTTTGGTAAATCCACTAAGGTCCATGTTTTATTCTTAAGTCTTCAGCTATAGCCATATGCCATTCTTCATTTTTTGCTGCATCTTTCTAGCTATTAGGTTCTAACTCCAAACAAGCATATTCGGATGATTGATAAATTTCAGCAAAACTTCTTACCCTTTGTGGTTTTGATTCCAGAGATGATAGTGTTGAATCATATGAGTTGTTGATCTCAAAATTAGTGATCTCCATTGTGTTAGTGAGTTGTGAATCAACCTTTTCCCAAATCCGTGCCTCATTTTCATTAAAGACCACATCACGACTAATAATTAATGTCTTTAAAATAGGACCATAAAGTCTGTAGCCTTTAGTTTCTTTACTATAGCCAACAAAAATGCATTTAACACTCTTACCATCAAGCTTTCTTCTTAGGTCTTCCTTTTTTCTTTTACAGCCTTCAAGTACAATTTTTTTACATCTTTTCACTGGAGTTTTTGGATATCTCCTCTTAATATGTCCAAATCACCTAAGCCTTATTTCTCTTAATTTTTTTAAATAATATTAGTCACCTTTAATTTATTCTTTGTCGTTAGATTCTTAATCTTATATCTTCTAGTAAGGTTGCGTGCCCAATATATCATTCTCCTCTTCGTCATCATTAGCCTATGTCTTAGGCCATAGCACATTAAAAAATTAGTTATCATCTAAATTTAAAATTCACGTAACAAGATTATGTTATTATGCTTTATGTGATTAAGACATAAAACGAAACTTAATAAAACAAATACATAGAATCTAGATAATTAATATCTATTCATTCTCAAAACTCATACAATACAATGTAAGCTATTGAATAAAATCACTTTTAACACAAACCACCTCAATTTTAATTTATCTAGATCAAGATAAGAATATTTTTAATTTATTTAGACAACTGTCATAATTAAGATGCATATATAATTGGCTCTAATACGAATATAAAAAATTATATAATATATAAATAAGTATATGATCTTTCAAAAGTAAATGCATCATAAATTAAATCACATGAATTTTAAAGGACTTTTCACATAAACTTACTTCTTTTATGTAGAATTATCTCTTTTAAGTATTTGTTTTTCAGAAGATTAACATTAACTTCATCAATTGATCATTATTTATTATTTATAGATAATATATCTTAATTGACAGTGAATTGTCACAATTGCTAAATTCATTGGGTGAGTCATTTTATTCTCAATAATTTTATTGACATCAATTATTATTGGGTTTTTTTTTGCAACTTTTTAACCAAAAAAAAGATACAAGTTGTTAGATGCAGGCAATTGGCTTGGAGGTTTCACACATAATCTAGGCTGGTGTTTGACGGTGTCTGTGGAACTCTGGAAAGTTTTTACTGAGCTCATACTCGTATAGAATCTGGGATATTGCCAGATTGAACTTGAAGTAGATTCTATAGCGGTCATGGACGGAGCCATGTTATAGAGGAGGGGGGCTTTTTTTTTTAAATTTACTTATATAATTAAAATTTTTAAAATTACAAATATAAGTGACCCCCATTATAAAAAAAATTCCTATCTGATATTGGCCCCGGCCCCCCCTTAGAATTGAGTCTGGCTTCGTCCCTAATAGCGGTGATCAATATCCTATCTTCCTCAGACAACTGCTCAATGACTCTCAACCCCATCGTCATGAGCATTCACGAACTGTTTAGTTGAAACTGAACTGTTGTACATTGACATATATATCGAGAGAGCAACAGATGTGCCGATTGACTTACTACTTACGTAGAATATTTTGATGTAGGACTCACTTATTCTAATACTATACCCATTGAATGCCACTCTATCTTTTTAAAAGATATGTTGGGGATTTGTTTTCTAGACTCAGACTTGTAATTTGTTTCGTTTGCTTTTCTTATAAACAAAAAAAAAAAAAATGCAGCTACTGCATTTCTCTCCCAAGTACCAAACGAATTTGAGACAGACAATACATGCACTGGTAACCTTATTTAATGACTATTCATTTCCAAGTTAGAAGTTAAATTTTAGGCCTAAATTCTAAAAATTTTCAAGACAAATTGCACAAATATATGAAGATTAAGGGGCGTCAATTCCTTGTTAAATATGGGTCATTTCAGCCTCTGTAATAAAATAATCCTAAATAATTAACTTTTGTCAGAAAATGAACCAACTTTCAGATTCTCTCAAACCCATGTACTTCCTCATTGTCCTCCAATCTAGACTGCTTCGTACTATTTACTCTGTTCCCTGACAATTCTGATGAATCAATCCCTAGTATATCAGCTTCAATAAAGAAACCACACGTTTTTCCCATCCGTTTGAGACATTTAATGTTTTCCAATACATTCACAAGTAGAACATAACTGGACCCTCACCTCCATCAACCGTCTATTCCAACCACGTTCAACAGGACTAAAACAAAAAGTCAAAGCATTCTTTCGATATCAGACCCTTTTATTGTATAGAAACAAAAATACTTCAATGAATCTAAAGGGGTACAAAATAATGCAAAATTACCAATAAAAATGGTCATCAGTGATGATATCCAATGTCCAGACAGTCCTTGCCAATGGAACCACTGTCTTTTCAACGGGACCAAATCTTCGGTTGGTCTTGGATAGTGGGAACAGAGGATTTTACTCTCTTTTTAACAGGCCTTCATGCATGCCCTTGCTATCAATCCCCTCAAATGGATGGCTAGAATAGAGTGATGGATGGCTAGAATAGAGTGACACAGGGTTAAGCAGAGTTAGTGGCACCACACAAATGAATAGCTAGGATGGAGTGACATATGGTTGGACCAGAGTCGATGATACAAAAGATCACATCCCTCTATCAATACCCTTTATAATTCTTGCAGTCTTGTGCGGCGTCTCTTTTGCTTCTTTGTCATCATTGTTCACTTCAACACCGTTACATTGTCCTCTTCTAATCTGCTCTTCTCGTTGTTATTATTATCATCATCTCCAATCATCAGTCTACCCTCAAAAACTTTTGTCTGATTCGTCTCACAGTTTCAACTGCCTTGGATGAGTTAATTTTTATTAGGGTTTTAAGGATATTTGACTACTACTCCACATCATAGCATTTAAGTAAACTAATTCTAGCAAACTAATAAAATTGAATAACATATAAACAACGTAAATATTTTTTTTTTGAAAGAAGAAAATACCACATTAATCTTTAATACTTCCGTAAGCAATCAAACATTTTAACTTTTTTTCCAATTTTAAAATTAAACTTTATTTTTTTCTAACTTGGTAATCCAAGTTAGCTTTCACACGATGTTAAAAATGAAGCTTCTACTTAAGGGGAACTTATTGCAAAGGTAAGTGGCCATACAGCAATTTGAAAGACAGTATTGGAATTGGTGACTAAAAGAATTTGCATAATAATGTTTATTAAATTTGATAGGTATTTAAAATTTGCATTAATTGGTAGTGCAAAGTTTCTTCAGCTAACAAATACCTCCAAAACCGCATGTTACAAATACACAATTTTGACATTGTTAAATATGCTTCCAAAGATTAAGGCACTTTTTGCAAAGAAAGAGGAAAAAAGAGGGAATATAATTTTAAGACAAATAAGCATATCTAACTTTCTCGACCGCTACTTAGCTATCAGCAGGATGCTTATTGCCATTGTCACTATGATCGCTACTTTCTATCTACAAAATGAGAACCTATTGTCTCTGCCAGCACTCATTTTGGCCCCACAAACTTCAATTGGCATATTGATCAAGCTCCTACAGTAACTCACTCCAATTCCTTGAGGAAGTCTATGTTGTCTACAAACACCTGCAATAAAGAGAACAAAAATGTAGTTTTACAATGAAATAAATATACAAGCATATGCCATGATTCATGCACAAAATGAATTTCTTTTACGTTCCTGCTTTGTGGTCATTGGCATACAAAACAGGGGGTTGGTGTTGGTTGGGAGGAGGAGGGGGTGGGATCGGAAAAGAAAAATTAACAAATAAAAGAAGAGGGATAAGTATGATAGTATCAATTAGTCCATGCAGCCTAAATATACCATCAGGCATCAGAGAAAGAAGTCAGGCCTAGTATAAAAGAGTTCATGCTGCTTTGCAACTTAAGTTTTTGTATTTAACTCATCTACTCTGTTCTTTAACGACCTTTTAGAGATCATACCCAAAAAAAAGTCAATAGAAGAGCTACCCAGCGCTCTGGTATCAAGTAATTTTTGTAAATGTAAAAATGCACTCTGGTATCAACTAACTTTTTTAAAGATAAAGTATTAGAAAAGAACTGATGATGCAAGTTTTACAAAAGCATACCGTCTTCCAACCATCAGGATCCAAACAAGCAGTAATTTTGGTGTTGATGCCAGGTAAAGGTCCTGGTTCTCGGGTAATCTTTCCACCAAAAAGCTTTATTGCTTCTGCAGTTTTATAGACATCATCTGTGCCTATTGCGATCTGTTACAATGAAAAAATTCATTGGATAGAACCAATGAAGCAGAGCATTTGCAAATCAATCAAATACATATAAAGACAAACATGAAGATGGTGATCCCAACACCAACATTAAGGAAAGAATTTGACCTGTGCATAAGCGTTGCCTTTCTCATATTCAGAGACCCCATAATTGTATGTCAACTCCAGCACGGCACTTTTATCTTCAGGTCCATAACCCATCATTGCAATTGTATACTAATAGTCATGAACATAAGATCGCATCAATTTGTACAATAACCCACAAACCTAATATCAAGGCTGAAGCATGTTCAGAAGTTTCTATTGAAACAGCATATCAATATGAAGAAAGAATGCCAAGTTGTGATGAGAAATTCTGTTATGATTGTAGGAAGATCAACTTTTAAGAGAAGTACTGCAGAAACATGCATTAAAGAAGAGGAAACCATTCAATTCAGTGAAGTAGCAAATACTGCTACTAATAGTATTCAACATTTTACGAGTTAGTACCAGATTCAGGTAAGTCTGTCTATTGAAAGTATTTTCCACAATTTTAGATGTGAAAGTCATTGCAATTTGTTACTAAAATGAAAAGTGAGTTATTTGACATGTTGGATGCGGATGTTTAAGAAACTAAATTCAAAATCCAGTTTCTACTTCTTCTCTCAAAATTTTCTTAACTGACTTCTGTATTATCCGGTAAAACAGGATTAACTGATTATCAAAGACCAAAATTTTCATCAGTGTCCTTTCTACCCACCCTATAAAGACTACAATGTTAGCGATCAGTTAATGAAGTATTAGAAAAAAGAAAAGGATCTTGCTTGATCATTCCTCACTTTCTCCCTCAAAAGTCAGAATACCTACAGCATATTTGTTACAAAACTAAGGCACAAATTCATTTACTAAGAGAACTTATCCACTCCTGAAATGAAACACAAGAAAGGGAGCTTGAAAGTAGAAAGAGCCATTTGAGGAAACAAAATTTTAGCGCATGTCTGCAATTGACAGCTGACACGGATTAGTGTCTCTAATTCACTTTGCAGGTTAGAAGTTTTTCACAAGAAACTTTATTTGTCAAACTGCTGTTTTGGAATCTTACAACTTCCAAGAGGTTAAGAAAATGGTTATATTGCATAAAATTTCACTACTGACCCAAATGAGAATTTTGTTTGTTAGTAACAAATATTCAAAGACAAATAATAGATACCATAACAAGAAGTTAACATAAACCAACTAAATGGCTATCTAGAATGACCGCAAAGGTTTTCCTAATAAACTTTTCAGAAGAGCCTTACAGAGAGGAAATGTTACACCACAGAGCAATGGAAAGTATGGTTTTCCCTTAATCCAGCTTGTTCCGGACATAAGTTAGGCAAGGATTCCTACTCTCTCATAATTCAAATGTTTCTTATAATTGAACAAAGAAATCAACAAATCAATATTTCAGCACAAAGAATTGCCAATGCGATGTAAAACTCTATAACTACCAAATCTGGCCAACAAGTTGAACCTCATAAACTTGCTCAGCACAAAATATTCAAGTAGCCACATCTATTCTGCAATACACTATTTACCAAGAGATGCTGACTTACCTTATATTCTGGATTATCTCGTGTCCGAAGGAGCTCCATGCCAAAAGCCTATCATAATAACATCGGAGATTTACAGCGAATAAACATGACATGTAAGCAAAAACCAGTGAGGAGGATGAAAGTCGGGAACAATCTTTATCAATTTAAAGTGAATAAATTCACACCTTTTCATAGAAGTTTATTGAGCGATCAAGATCACCAACTCGAAGCATCACTTGACAAAGTGGTTCAGGAGTAGGCCCCCTTTCTAAAAGTTCAAACTTGTAACCATCAGGATCTTCAATAAATGCAATCACTGTTTTGCCACCTTTAACAGGACCAGGTTCTCTAGTTACTTTGCCACTCTTAGCCTTTATAAGCTCTACAGTCTTGGTAACCTGAGCAGTTGAGAAAGTTTATAAGCCTAAGAGATTGCAAAATATTGCATGGCAGAAATTAAACCCAGTAGTTCAAACATGCCGGATTGCAGAAAGTTATAACAATAAAGCACACTTACATCATCGACTGCAATTCCAAAATGTCCAAATCCAGAACCAATATCATACTTGTCAACCCCATAATCTAACAATAGCACATGAACAAGTCACTCACAAGGTAGAGTAAAAACTGCACCTTTACTACAATATTATTTACATGTTCGATACATTAGGTATTAAAAGGTTTGACAAAAGTGAGAAGTAGCTTGGTAGCTTACTATAAGTCAATTCGATAACAAAGTGAGAATCTTCTGGTCCATATCCAAGGAAGGCATTTGTATACCTCTCCTCTGGTATGTCACGTTTTCTTAGCAACTTCATCCCTAGACACTCTGTATAGAATCTGAGTTGACAAGATATTTCTTAGTGACAGTTCACGATTTCCTAAAGATTAATTGCAAAGGAGAAAAACAAGAAAACTACACATACTTTATAGTCCTGTCCAAGTCTCCAACACGGTAAACTACATGCAGCATTCTTCGGTTGTCCTTTTTAACCCACTCCAAAGCATTTTCTGGGGTGGTGGTGGTGCTTGATTGTGCGATATTACCTTTTGCTGCCACTTTAAGCCTATTACCTTCTTTTCTCAAAATCTTAGGAACTTTAAAGTCGTCGAACTTTGATTGTGTAGCACCTGTACTTCAAATTAGAACTCTCTAATGTCATCACCCAGCAGACAAAGAGCACATGACAAAACATTTTCCACTAACCAAATCCCAGAAAGCAAACTCCAAAATCTGTACTTGGCAATTTGGGAAGAATATCAATTGCGTACTCAAAAAATTCATTCGAGAACACACTTCCCACCTGGGAACCAGCGTACTAAAAGGCTAAACAAATAGCTCATTCAACAGGATTTAAGAGAAGGAAAAGAAGTGAATGAGCATCACTTGGAAAACAATAAAGCTAAAATCATAAACGCCTTAAAGAAAACCAGAAAAATCAAGCTTGAATCAGACAGGCAATTCCCAAAACTTCAACGAATGGAGGAAATGTTAAACGAAAACAAGTTCAGCAATACACCACAATTCAACTCCGTATCAAATGATTATCCACCTTGACCTAGGTGAACTGTCATGTTTCCGAGTTGCAAGTCGCCAACGTTAATGTGCAAAATACATTAACAAGACCAAAAGAAACAAATTTGGTATTAAAAAAAAAACAAAACGGAAATTAAACACAAGGCTAGGGTTTAACAGGTAAAACAGGGGCTTACCAATTCCAAGGCAATCAAATCTGGTGCGAAAGGAAAAGAAAGATGAGCAAGCAGCAGTAGCATAGCGAGGGGTAGTAAAACTAGCATTACACAACCTGAAGGTGGATAGAGAAGGTCGAATCGAAGACGCCATAGGTATAATTCTCACCATTTTAATCTATACTGACCAACAGAGTGTGTGGATTCGGAGAGAAAATTATTTTGTTATGGTGTCTATTTGAGAGAAAGAATTATGCAGTTGAGATGAGGGACAAAATTTTGACGTTCACCAATCATACTTGGGCATTTTGTATTCTTAATCTTATCCTCCTCATCTCCGCTCTCCGACCGCTTCGCTTTCTTTTTATTATTAAAAGCAAAGCAACCTTCGTCTGTCATATCTGATTTTACACTTGTCATATTTTTGTTTATGGTAGAAATTATTATTTCTTTAACGAGTAGGAGTAGGAGTAGGAGTAGGAGTAGTAGGAAGGGCATATTTTTATAATTGCTGGCTTAGAGCTGAAAATGTTATATATTACAATTTGCATAACTTATTGTAAAATAGAAAATGTCGATAAGAATATATACATGTCCGTAAAACTACTGGGCCGGATCAAATCACTATGGCAAGTTAATGATGATGAGATCCATTTATTCGGGTTCAGCTATTGAAAGGTCCAATAGTCCTTTTCAGTCAAATTATACATAAATTTGAAGACAACTTTAATGAGAGTATTAGCATATTCTCTATAATTGTTTTAAAGTGATTAATCTTTTATTAACTTACTTAATGATCTCCATATGGTTCTACTATATTCAAATACTATCAACTAAGCTACTTCAATTTGAATAGGTCATAAATAGCCTCAAAATACAATAATTCCTGCATGAGATTTTTTTTATTAATATTAAATTTAAGGATCAATTATATAATAATTATAATGAGGAAATTAACAGACAAATAAGTAATATTTCATTTTGAATCCTCATAATTAGTTAAATTTAGCAAATTTATTTTTTAATAAGCACCAAAGTATCTTCGTACTTTAATTTATGAGATAAATTACTTTCTTTGTAAGAAAGAAATATAATGTTTGTTAGCTTTATCATTTCATCAATATCTCGTCTTAATGAAACTATAACTAAGAGCAATTTAGGATTAATACATAAATATAAATTGAATATCATAATTATGATCTCATGATAATTTCAATCACACAACAATTATTTTAACGATTTTAGCTTTAGTATTAAAATATCAAATGCAATTAATAAAATACATGAAGATAAAATTACAACCAACTGATTAGCTGCAAGTTCATAGATTAAAGATCTTCCACTTGCATTAAAGTCAGTCACCTATGTATCTAATATGATATCCGTCCATATATCGATCAGGTATTTTCTAAGATAGTAACTTAGTGAGAAGATCTGCAAGATTCTCTTCAATAAAAACTCGCTCTAATGTTGTGTCTTTCCATTCCATTATTTCCTTGATCAAGTAAAACTTCTTAAATATATGTTTGGACCATTGATAAGACTTTGGCTCTTTTGTATACATAATGGCACCATTGTTGTCATAGTACAATTCTATTGACTTAACATTGTTAGGCATCACCCCAAGTTTAGTAATAAACTTTTTAATCTAAACTGCTTCTTTTGCCACCTTTGATATTAAAATGTACTCTACCCCAATTGTAGAATCCACAACAGTTGGTTGTTTAAAACTCTTTTAACTTATTATACCACCATTTAGAGTGAAGATGTACCTTGATTGTGACCTATTATCATCTAGATCGAATTGAAAATTAGTACTCAAATACCCTTAAACTCTCAATTTAGCTCCTTTATAGTTTGATAAAATATCATAATCCTTTTCAATTACGTTACGATGTTTTTTCATAGCCTTCTAATAACTATCACTAGGATTGGCTTGAAACTTACTCATTATGCTCAAAACATAAGAAATATTTGGTATAGTACATGACATCACATACATAATTAATCTAATTCCCAAAGCATACAGAACATAATCCATTTTATTTATCTCTTCTTGTATTTTATGACACATACTATGTGAGAGAGAAATCTCATACCACATAGGTAAGAATCCCTCTTAACATTTTCCATATTAAAGCTCTTTAACATTTTGTCTATGCACATGGATTGGGATAAGCGAAACGAACTCTTTGATTTATCTTTATAGATCTTTATTCTTATAATATAGGCTGCTTCTCTTATACCCTTTATGAAGAAGATTTTAGATAACCAAATCTTTATAGGTTGGAGCATTGGTATGTCATTTTCAAGCAGCAATATGTCACCACATATAGTACTAGAAAAAGGAATGCACTCCTATTAACCTTCTTATAGAAATATTGTTTATCCATATTTTTTTATAAAATCAAACTCTTTAATTGTCTCATCAAAAGGGAAATTCTAACTCTGTGATGCTTACTTAAGTCAACAAATATTCATTTGCAACTTGCATACTTGATTAGGAAGAGATTCAAAACCTTCAGGTTCTATTATATATATACCCTCAATTAGATTTCCATTGAGAAATCTTGTTTTGACATCCATCTACCATATTTCATAATCATGATATATGCTTATTGTAATATCCCACCCCTGATGAGAAGAGTAGAATAGTAATTTTGGAAAGGGCTGAGAGTGGTTAGGATTGTTTTGATATATTCATACATACCCTTGGCATGTGAATAGTGGAAACTTGCACATGAAAATAACTGTACATGTATTCATGACATTCCCGGTATATGTGCCTAAATGTGATTTTGTTGTGGAAAATGTGGTATTTGTGCTTGATAAATGAATTGGAGTGATTTTTGTGTGTTTTACATTTTTAGGAAATTTTAAGAAATTTTCTGGGAAACATTTCCGGACCGGAAAAATCACCAGGCGGCGGACCAATTGGTTTCCAGTATTGGAAATCTCTGTCCAATGGCACTGTATATTGAAGTAAATGATTTTGAGATTGTAATTAGAGCCATTGAAATTGGGTGGATTAAAGATTAAATTTTATTAGGGTTCTTTTATTAAAGGCTATTAATTGTTTTTGTCTTTTTCCCATTAAAATGACAAGTGTCTTAATCCATTCACGACTCTTCTTCTTAGTTGAAAGAGTGAATTGTGCTTTTGACAACAAAAGTTGCTTAATTTCTTTTCATCCGAAACCTCCTCCAAAGTT
>JANKYE010000224.1:9778646-9789070 GCA_032467995.1 Erythroxylum dillonii
CAATTTATGGCGCACTCAGAATAATTTTTCAAACCCAAAAATCACGTTAATCCCAATAAAATTGTCTTAGGCACGAACACCGGGAATGTCATGTATGCATGTACAGTAATTTCATGTGCATAATTGCTACTGTGTATCAATCTTATTATGTATGAGCAATCCTATGTAATCTTAACCTATCCCATCCTATGCCAAAATTACCATTCTACCCTTTCACTTGAGGGTGAGATGTTACACATCTCCTTGATCTAAATAAACTAAAAGGCCTTCTTTAGTTAATCAACTTATTGAATTTTGATCAATATGATATAGTTTAACATGTCATAAAATTGCATCATGATTTAAATTACTAGACGATGTAAATAAGGAGTTGCTTATATTTTTACTTTGATAAACACAATCTATCATAATAAAACTATCCAACATAAACCCATGAACATAATAATTGTTTCCAAGATAGAAATCCATTACACTACAATGGAAGTTTACTTTAAATCGAAGTTTTATTAATAACAAGACAAAAATAAGATTCCTTTGAATCTTTAGAACAAACAACACATCATATGATTAGGAATCGATTCCCATGCATGTCTAATGTATATATGTCAATCCCTTATACAACAACTCTTTATCACCTATGTAAATCCATCATGTTCCATATAAGATTTTACAAAATTCTATGAAAGTATCCTTATCCTTCATTATATGGTTTGCGCTCCTAAGTTTAGAATCCACAAAGTATATTTAGCTAGAAAAATAAATAGGAAAAAATTTGTAATAAAAGACTATCTTTTCAGGCTCATTAAAATCACAAGTGAAAAAACATTTGTTATAATTGTATCACTTCACTCCTTTTATGTTTTTTTATTGAAAGGATGTTTCTCTTTCCTATGTTGGTTCTACCTGGCCTTCTTAGATTCCTAACAATTATGAATATTTTTCTTAGCTTTAGTATTTGAGTACACCATAATGTTTGTGCTTCTTATTCATAGATTCATATGAGTTATAATTAATTACATATACCTTATAGGTTATCTTAGAAATTTTGAGATCTTCTTCTAATACAAGAAGCTTTGTAGCATTCTCTATATTTTTAGTATTCTAACTATATATCGGGTGCATTTTCATATGCTCTGAAATTTAAGGTAGAGAACAGATAACTACTTATTATTCTTCAGATAACTCATGACCAATATCTCGTTGATCACTTATCATATTAATTATATGCCTTAAATGCTTTTGCAAGACATAGTTGTCATTTGTTATATATAAAAAACTTGATAGTAAGTAACCAAAATTTAGTCACTAAGGTGCCTCTGAATCTAGTAGCCAGATTATACCACCTGTCTTTAGCAATCTCAAGCTTTCTAAACTCATGCACAATGTCATTGTCCATATTGTTTAGCAACATAATGTGAGCTAATGAGTCTTTTTTCTTTTTTACCATATCTCATATGTATCATGATCCCCTTTTACATTAGCTCGTATTTCTTTCCTTAAGAATATCCATGGTTATATTTAATGGTCTTAGAGCTTTTTGCTCTTTCATCATATATTAAATTTTTATGCTCCAAAATTTATAGCTTTTACTATTCAAGTTTTCACCTTTTTTAAGCTCAACAATAATATTCTTTGATGCAGTAGTCATATTTGAAACATTATGAAAAACAAATACTGTATGTGTATGCTAATGTCATATAATGAAAATATACACATTTTCTTATACAAGATGCATAATTAGGTTTCAATTGCTTTTGAAATTGAAAGATCACAAAGTTATCAATCATTATTCATATAGCAATCAAATACCAACTATAATACTTAAGTTTAATTTGCATACATAACATATGTAACACAAATCATGTGATAATAAAATAATAAGTTCATATACATATAAATGAATATAAAATAAGACAGTTTAATATGGCGTAGAATTTCAGGACAAAAACTTGAATGCCAATTATAATACTCTAGTTTAAATTGTATATATAACATGTGTATCATAAATAATTGGATAATTAAAAAATGAGTTTATCTATACATAAATGAATGCAAAATAAATGACCAAATAATTAACATATAATTCAATATAAAATGTAAATTATCAATATAAATCACGTACATACTTGGTTTAATAACATATGGTCACATATCATAGATATATTAACGCTTTACATAAACAATCTTTAGAAAAATCTAATATAGATGATATAATACCTAAATATAAACCATATTTGGAATATAATTATTAATGCATGTGGTAGATTTCTCGGATTGCGGAATACAATAGCTCTAATTATCTTAATAAGGAAGCCTATAGATTTAAGGTCTTGAAGAATTCCTTCTTCTGTTTTCTCGTAAAACAACAACACTAACCATCGATGTGATTTCGTACAAGTTTGATTCCCAATTCCACAGCATACTTAGTAGTTCACCTTCTAGTTATGGAAATATTGAGAGTGAGATCATGTACTTCACTTCAACATATTTAAAAGCCAAACAACCTACAAAATATTATTGTTGAATTATATTATTAATAAAAATAACATGTTGTGTTATATCTTCTCATAACAAGAATTACATCTAAAGTAACTTTCCTAACATGCTAATAACATCATAGTATGTAGTAATAAGTGGAAGTATAGGTGTCCTTCTTATATGTGAAATTTTTCAAAAAATAATTTTTCAAGAATGATAGATTTGTTAATAGCTCATAAAATTCATAAATCACAAATGAAATAAACAAAATTCTTAACTAAACAACAATGAACTCGTACTCATACACATTAATATATAAAATTCTAGTCATTTACGTATTTGTAGTAATTTTATTAATTAACAAATTAATTAATTAATTTTAATTAAAAATATTTTAAAATTTCATCTTAATTTAATTAGAAAAATAATTAATACAAATTTGGAATGCATTTCTAATTTAGGACTATTTTAATTTCAAATTTGATGAAGAGTACTAATGAAAATGGAATTAATAAACCACAATTGTTGGCTTATTTCGAATTGGATTATTCCTAATCTAAGATCTAAATAAATCAAATCCAACTTTAAGATGTACTTTCTCAAGAGCCAAACACTTATATTCTATTTTTAAAATAGTATATCCTATATAAACCAAACAACCCTTATTCCAATTATTCTAGATCATTTTGACTTAGTTGCCAAATACCACTTGTTCTAGGTTTATAATAAGTTGACATTGTAAGAAAAAAAACTTATTCTAGGCCTAGATTAATTTAGCTTATAGCGAAACAAGTTTTATTCTAGGGTTAGATTATATTATCTTAATAGCCAAAAAGGTTATTGATTGATAGGTTTTACCAATGTTAAAATATCGCAAATGTAAGATATAGTTATAGCTAACAAAGGCAAGGACGGTTCGATCTTGCGAAGATTGTAAGTACTAGTGGTTACCTTTTTTCTATTATCTAACCTATGAATCATATTGTGAATTTTAATTAAAAATTTAAGTAAAAAATAAACTAAGAATTAAAACAATACCGAACACATAACAAGGAAAATACTAAGAAGAATCAATATAAAATAATATTGTCTAGGTAATGAATTCCCCTAAGAATCCTTAATTATTAACCTTTTATCATGCAATTATATTATTGATTATTGGACTACGAAAATTATTATCTTATGTTAATAACTTCCTTAAGACTATTCGCATCTGGTCCATTAGTTGATTAACAGAAATCTTTCTGGTTAAAACTCCAAGGATTGCATTATTTATTTGTAAATTTCATTATTAGGTTTGACCTTAATCTAAGCTCTATCTTTAGGTTTGCATGCAACTCCTTCAAATTACGATAAATTTATTCATACAAAAGGATTTATCAATCTTAATCATATGAAATCAAATCATGCACTGATATTCCAAATATATTAGAACAAGAATAAAATGCATAATTGAATCGTAATAAATCAATCAATAAAATTGCATTTATTAAAAGATCAAATTATGTTGTTACCATCACTTAGGTTCCATCACACCTAGACGCTAAATGACTTATTTCCTATCCATAGAAAAAGAAATCAATGACAACTATGCAGAAGAAAAACTAGAAAACAAAGAAATCATAATTCTAAATATCCCTTTTTCTTTTAATAGATCTTTTTGTGAGTTTGGATTGGATAAAGCTCTCTATCGGATCTTTTGATGTTATCTTTGTGTTTTTCTCGTCCCTTGATCAGAACTGTCACCTCTTTATGTGTCTTATGACTTAAAATTGAGTAAAAACTCAGCTCTTCTCATTTTGCCTCATCTTAAGTCCTTTTATAGTAAAAACTAGGGTTTTTGAATTATGCATGATCAACATAAACAAGCAAGTGAGTGAATGTATATCTCCATAAACACCTGAACTCGTGATTTTACACAGGTACAAAGACTTACACGGGCAATATACATGGTTGTGTATATCAATATACACAGGTATGTAATTCCACATGACCAAAACCAAAAATTTTGAGTCTCCACATGTTTATAGAGACTTACATAATCACTGTAAATGGTCGTGTATCTTCAAGTTGCTTCAAATCTTTGTTTCATGCCCCGATTTCATCCAAATTCTACTCCTTTATGTATAAGAAAGCAATTATCACCTATAAATGCACTTAAAGTGAATTAAGTACCAAAAATACTATAAGACTATAAAATATCAAGCAAAACATATTAAATATGGGTATATAATTATAGCCAAATAATTATTTATCAGTTATCTTTAACATGTAGAAAATTACTTATATTCTCAACACAAAGCTAGTCTCCATCATCTCCAACTAATTAAGCCATAATTTTCACTTCTCTTAGTTTATGCCCTTGCAATCAATTAGTTTGTTGCAATTTTATATATGAAATTATTATTTTAAATAATAAAGACATTTTTTATCTATATATATTTTGTCCATTACATTTTATGTTTTAATAATAAAGGTAAAATCCCTAGACTAATTACTATTTAATTGAAATTATAATGAGATCATAATTATGTGATTTAATTTACATTTATGTATGGTAATGTTGTCCCCTACATCCAAATATAAAAAGAAACCAACTTCTTATAACACAAATTAATGTAGTAATAGAAAGTAGGGATCGTTCCCATGAGAAATCTATTGGTAAATATTATGTGAGTTGAAAACTAAAACAAATTGGGGGGTTGAATTAACGTGATTTAAAGAAATTAAAAATGACAAAATTTGAAATAAACGAAAATATTTAGATTTAGAAAATTTCGGGTCACCTACGTTATCAAACTATTATGGATCATCGATATATAATTAAGTCTATTAACAAATACTCATTGAGTGATGTTCTCTCTTAAGATTAAATGAATAGAAATATGTGTTCTAATCACTCTTATTAACCAACAACTTAGATACGATCTTAAGTTTGATTAATTAATAGCTTTAAGAACCAAGATAACCAGTGAGCAAGACAATACACATACGATATGTATTTAATCTAGATAAGTATCTTTTGTAGAATTTCTAATCCCTAACGTAAAGATGATAATCCTAATTGCCACTTTGGATTAGCAAAACTGAACGTCAAATTCTACCAATTTGGTTGTAAATTAAATCAATCAATTCCTAGTTGCGCACCCTAGAGATCAATCAATTCATTCATAAAAAACAATTTAGAAGACACTTAATATTCATCAATGAAATAAACTTTATTCAGAAAATCTCACACATACTAGAAGATAACGTGGTTCCCGTCAACCAAGAAGAAGAATTTAGTTACTCATAATAAAGGTAAAATCTAACAGAAGAATAGCAAAACACAGTCTCCATATCTAGTCTTTTTTAGAAAAAAAAACAAAAAACCTCTAACAAAAAAAAAACAGCAGAAAATGTAACGATGATCTAACTAGAAGTGTCCTCTCTTCCCTCTTATCATTATCTTTATCAAATACACTCCCCACATAATCAAACAGTAGATTCCTACCTAAAAGACAACAACTTGATTCCCTAAATAATAAAAATCCTAAGTGTATCGAATCTGTATTCAAATTAGATTCTACAGATAGATTTTCTCTTTGCACGTGCCTACGCTTAATCAAAAACTTTTCTACCAGTTAGGAATTCGAATTGTCTTTGCTTTCCTTACATCTTTTTGATTCAAATTCATCTTCCATGTGTTGAAAACCATCTGAGAACACTTAAGAAACAAGTTCATTAATTTTAAATAAAAATTTCAACACATTAAAGAGATTTATATCCAAAGTTAGACAAAAATAACAACTTGTCAAATTCTCCCACACCAATCTTTTACTCGTCCTCGACAAACTATATTTACAATCAATTGGCCAACTAATCAACTTCCTTTATTCCAAGTCTCACAATAGTAAATAGTGCACACTTTGAGAGTCAAAGAATTTGTCACCAATAAATATCACAAAGTTAACCATTCAAGTAATATAAACAAAGTCAATTTAAAGCAATCATATTTAAAAAACTAGCATATAATTATAACAAACTCACACGGATTAGATTTCACTCAAATCACTCAAGTGTTTGTTAGTTTAGTATTTCACTTAAATTCTTCTAATGTAAAAATTCTACCATATGTTTGCTTTTTCACCAACTTTTCACCACTTGAAATACAAACATGCATAAATCAAAAGGACTTTATTCAGGGTTATATTGGGCTATAGGTAAAGGTAAGGATTGATAAATGGAAAAGGGCAAAAATCATAAACATTAGCAAAGCATCTACCACTTGTGGAGACACAAATTAGGTCACAAAGGAGTCAACAATGTCATTTCGTAGAGATAGATTACTCCATTACTTGTTTTTCACTGTTGCGTTATTTTTCCTTTTTCTTTTCTTTTCTTTCATTTTTCATCAATGTACTGATACTTAAAGACAGTAGTATAATACACAATTCAAATCTAATTCTCTTCAATTTCCTTTCATCTTTTTCTTTTCCTTGCTCTCCATATCTCTCTAAATAAGTTTGACATAAATTGTGGTTAGAATGCCTACATACATTTATGATGGGTAAAGATATGAGAGGTTTTAGTTATTGATTGTGGGTTTATCAATAAAAAGGGTTCAACTCAAAAACTTTAACAAAGGATATTGAATTAGGTTGGCTTTTTAAGCTAAAGGGTTAAAACAAAGATGGCCTTTATCATTTTTATGCACGCATGTATAGATGTGGTCTTAAGTCAATTCCAAGAAAGTTCTAGAGAAAAGTTCACCTTAGACGTTAATCACACATCAAAGAAATACATATTGATTTTAGGTCCAAAAACTCACAGGTTAATGCAGTTCACCACAATTATACACCATGTTTAATCATATGATTGTCAAAACTTGACAAGTGTATACACTTGATTTCTTAACTAAGTGGCATCTATTGTCCTAAAATAAATTTAACTTAAGTTATATGTACTACTTAAGTCATTAAAAATGGAAGTCTAGAAAGTGTTGAAGTTGGCTAATTAATTGCAAATAAGTTAATAAGCATTCAAAAATTTTCAACAAAGATTCCTAACTGCCAGTTATACGGAATATACCCCATCCCCACACCTAATTCATACATTGTCCCCAATTTAATGACATAAGATAAAAGAAGAGAAAATAGAAAAGAAGAGAGAAAAGAGAGCTTCTCTATTAGTTGAGTGCCGAAATCATGGGGTTGGTGGGTAAGGAGGTTCGAATCCTTGATGTGCCCAATATGCTATCAAAATGTGCTCCATTCGGTGTATTTGACATTCAAGACGAGCTAAACGAGCGTCAAAATTGGCTTGGGGATGTTGGCTACTACTCAGCGTATTTATGACAACCCAACTCTTTGTGGTTTCATGTGGGTTGGAAGGGATAATTGGGCCTAGATTAGTGAAGGATATCCTTTCATGAATCATGTCCGCGATTCCCATCCTACATAAACATTTTATATCCAAAAGTTCTATGGCACAAGCCACAATCATGTCAGTATTGTCAGGGTCTAATAAATCCAAATTAACAGCCAATTGAGTGATGTAGGACCCTAATATTAGTGGTTTGGATTTTTTGTTTAACACATATTAAGATTAACGTAAGGAGGCACCACAGGGACATCCTCTCTTTTATAAGGAGGGACGTATCATTCATCTATAGAAGAAGTAGTTGGAAGGCAACTGCATTCTTTAACTTCTATTGTATTAGGAGCAAGATGCCCCCCGAGTCTTTCGGAGATTTTCTTTGCTAAATCAGGCAAATTATTCCCATCAAATTGTATTAAAGTAGCAAATAGTTTGTCAAATTTTTATGTTAATATTTTGATTACATCAGTCGTAGAGGCAATATTAGACTTCAATTCAGGAATTTCATTTGTGCAAATAACGTCATTCTATTATACCAATTTTGGATTCTCGCTAACAAGAAAGTTATATGAAAGTGAGGGTGCTTCTCAAGATTCTTGAGCATCTAGGACACAAAGCCTTCATTCTCTATGATTGTAAGGGCTTCTGTCTTTAGAGTTGGAGGCAAAGCAATTTCTTTTCCATTTGTGTTCACAACATCGCGAGTTTTATTGGGTGTGTCAAATTGTTTGGTGTTAATCTAATTTGGGCATGTATGGTGTTAATCTGTAATTCAGGTATGTTAGAGAAGAATTTTCTCATATTTTAAACCTAATTTCTTATCAACAATATAATTGGACTTGGAAAAACTTTGAAGATTTAATTCTAAGCTACCAAAATACTGAAATTTGTAGGGAAATAAAGATGATTTGATTTCAGAAAAAGGAAAGAAAATACAAGATACAAAGGAAATTTGAAATAAAAAAATGAATAAACAATGGAAAGAAAGTTGGAAGATAGTAATAAGATGCTTTTGGAGTTGTCTTCTTCTTTAAGACTGTCTAGAGTTTTGTTTATGGTGCCCATCCTCTTTATTGTTCAAGTGTTACTGACCACTTGCCACTATATCCTTAACTTCCATATCCGCATTAAGTAACTTCTAAAAAATTTAGCTGTGCATTTGTTAACTACCTCCCACCATTTCCTCAACTTTCATATCCTAAACTTCCACAAATTCAGCACTTTTCTTCGTACGTCCCTGAATTTTTGTTGCCCACAAAGTCCTCAAATAAACATTTATTGCACTACTATTTCTAGGCTACTTTTTAGCCAAACAGACTAATTTATTTTAAGCTATCAATACAAATAATAAAATTTTGTCATTTTTATAAATCATAAAAATTAGAACAAATAAAAAAGAAATTAAAAATCCAATAAGCCAATTTCTTAATTGAATTATGAATATGAAAAAATAAAAATTGCAATAAACCAAATAAGACCTTTTAAAATTTTTATATAGGTACGTATTGCTGATTTTAATACAAGCAAAATTTGTAATTTTCTTATTTTAGAAAAGTGGTTATTTATGTATTAAATCATGAATTATTAATACTTACATCTCTATATTTTAACATTTCCATTTTCCATCTTTTTTTTTCTTTTTTTTCAAAGATTTAATACTATTTATACATTGAGTATCTTGTTTTATGTTTAAGTAAAAAAATAATAATCATATCTTATTCGTCATCACATATATACTTACTTATATATCCTGTTGAAGTCAATTCCTATTTATTGCTACAAATACGTTTTTTTTTTGTTATGAATCTTGAATTTAACTAGTAATTACATTTTAACTTGAATATTAATTTTTAAAATTCATTTTGACATTAAGTAAAGTTTTCGTAAAATTTTTTATTACAAGAAAGAAGGATCGAGCATATTGTAGATTAAAATCATCATACATTAACTTGACACGGGATTTACGTTAAGCCTTTTAACACACGGAGTTTTCAGGGATTCAAATCAAACCCAATAACTGGCAGTTGTTGCGCTTGTAACTCACTGAATACGAGTGGTCGCAATCATAACTTTCATCTCCACTGATGTCTTCGTAGTTGATTCCAATTCCAATCTTGGGAATTGATCGTTAAGATTTCGGTTTTTTTTTTTTTAAATTTTGACGTAAGAGTTCCAACCATTAGCTAATTTATTTCTTTTAATTATTTAGAGAACATAAGTCAGCTAAAGGATAATGTAAACACGACCTAAATACTAAATAAATTTATGTTGGCCATCGCCGTGATTTTTCTGGTGTGCCAATCAAGCCATAAATTGTAATATCCGTTTGGAATAAAAAACTGAGATTCGATGCATGTTTAAAAGTTAAATCACGAGCAATGTCGTAAAAAAGGTTACGCGAATGACACAGGGTGAGAAGCGCGTTTGAAAGATGGGTGGCCAAAAGGTGACAGTTATAAGCTAAAAAATTCATTTAAATATAATAATAGCAATAAAAATGAAAATGGACATAATAGATAAAAATAGATATAATTATAATAATTAATTAAAACAATAATAATTAATATTACTAATAATAGTAATTAGTT
>JANKYE010000224.1:9795931-9806651 GCA_032467995.1 Erythroxylum dillonii
GGGAATTATATTTCCAGGAGGGGGAGCTTTGCTCCAGTAGTATTCTATCTAATTGTACCGATATATCATCAATACAATCAATCTCTATAGAGGTTCCTATCATCAGCTCAAAGAGAAAAACTTTTTTTCTTGTATAAGAAACTATAGAAACTGAGAGAGAGAGAGAGAGAGTTTAGAGTTCCATGTTTTGACCATCCATTGCTTTCTTTCTCTTGTCCGCTAGCAGAGTTAGGCAAAAATTATTTGTTAGTGATTGCTTTTGTTGCTTTTTGATACAACCAAGCTGTACGCGCAAAATATTCAGGTAAGATAAAGAAGGAAGGAGGAACTGGGGAAATGAAGGTTAGACGGGGATGGTAATACTGATATCAGCTAGAAAATATTACTAAATAAGCACTCAATAGCAAGTGGAGAGGCTGCATTTTCTCCCTGACAAAGATGTCACCTAAATCTTAACTCTTTCTATCTTATCAGCACCTCTATATGCTCCTATTCTCATTCTGTTACATCCAACTTCCCCTCAATTCCTTTACGACAACCTGCTAAGTAACAGAAACGTCACACGGACCTCGCACACAGAAATGTGAAAAAATAGACCAACACATAAACAACTAAAGAACCAGCCCAATACCCTTATGTAAATTATTCAAGCCAGGATCTATTGAGTCGATTTCAGCCTATCCACAGGGAGCTTCAAGCCTTTATTACCTTTTATTTTGTAAACCATCTTAAAAGTGGGTTTAACACTTTCTCTTTTGTTCTTTTCCTTGAAGATATTGGAATTGTAGAGATTGACTTGGTAGTGTCAGAGAAGAGTTATACAGGTTGGTTCTAAATAGAAGTGAATAAAAGCTTGCATTTAGGGTTTAAAGTTGGGTGGTATTTTTTCATGGCAAATAAGATAAACAAAGAATATGCATTAGAGATTCAGTTCTCATGAAATATGTTGGATAAACGAAACATTGTGGCGTTCACCTATGGTTGTTGCTGTTTGAACCCACATTTGGGAATTGGCAGTGGGATGTGTTTGGAAGGAACATCAATGGCAGGAGCAACTGGAGCAACTGGATCGATGGTGGAGATGGGAGTGGCGGTGAAGTTGCAGCAAGCAGTAGATTGTAAGATGGGTTAATTAGGGGTTTTCGATTGAATTTAAGTGAATTGTGATTAATAAGATTATGTAGGTTAATTTATATTTATTAGTTCAATTGTAATATAGTTAAATATAAAAAGAATTAAAAAACGTAAAATTAATTTAAGACTATTTAAAAAGTGGGTCTGTTATGCCACATGTATGCTACATGATGAGACCCACGCTATTAATAAAAATAATAAATTTATATCACGTTGATATGATATATAATGGACAAAACTTAATTTTGTCCAAATTTTCGTTCGTTAAGGATTTAATTTGAACATTTTTCAAATATTAAAATTTATTTTAAACATTTCAAAATGATAGGGTCTAATTTGTATTTTGGTGAAAATTTTAAGGTTAAAAGTATATTTTAAGGCCTATTGTATAGATATAAAGTAGTTATGTGAATATTCTAGTTTCTTTGACACAATTACCCAACATCAATATGGGAATCATGTCGTCATGCTCAAATGTTATAGAAGATTAATTCATCTCCACCAAAGGAAGGGCTTATTGCTTTCAAAAATTGTGCTTCCTCTCTTTGTTGTAACATTAATTTTTAATTAATATCTAATGGGTGAGTGCCCATGAATAGAATATTTTACCATATCAGGCGATACCGGTTGTACCAGTCCCAAAAAAAAAAAAAAAACTAAAGAAGACCTGTGTACTAGGTTTTGGTATTGGCCAATATCTGTGGATAACCAAAATATTGATTAAATACTGGTCTCAATTATAATTCTTAGAAAAGTTCCTAGGATTAAATTGAAAAAACTTAAAGTTTCTCCTAAATGGAATAATAATTATCTATACATAAAAAAGAATGACTTTTTAAAATCATCTACAATTTATTTTATAAATAATAAAGATACAAAAAAGAATTTATTAAATAATTTTGTTGTATTTAGACTTATATTAGTTTAACTTAAATATATTAATTTTTTAAAATTAATTCACTTATTATGAATGCATATTTCTTTTTACTTGGTATTATTCTTAGTTTTGTATATGTATGAGAATTAAGCGACCTTTTTCTTATATTAGTTATTGTGGTTATTGCTTATATTAGAAATATATGAAAATAATATCAATAGGAATAAATATTATATCAAATGTATATTATTATGATTTCTTTAGAGAAGATTGAAGTGAATTTAAACAGTAAAATATATTGAAAAGTCATTTTGTAATTTTAAAAATTATTCGAAAGAGTAACTAGTATTACTGGTATACGGTATCGTACTAAAATTAAAGTTTGTATGATATTCATATTATTGGTTAGTGCTCCAAAGTGGAAACTAACGTCCATTGATTTGATCATCATAAGTTAGTCAAGGATTGGGAGAAATAATCAATTCCCAGTTTATGAATCTCGTGGAGCCTAAAAAAAAAAAAAGGGAGCATGAAGGAGTTGAAATGCTCATTCGTATCGTGGATACATATATATGTATATGATATGTTTTGGGGAAGGATTAATTTAGTTTTGCAAGCTGTAAGCAGGCTTATAGTATTACGTAATTGTCACTTTACTGGCACTGTAAACAAATCAATCTGGTATGCCTTAAAATTGTGGTTTGCTTTAGTCTAATATCCAAAATTTGTCTTCCCTTGGTAATTATAGTTATTTATTTTCTTCATCAGAAGTATGCCTAGGTGTCTGAAGAGTCTAAATTATGTTGACAAATATGTAGGTGGGCATTGGGTGTCTTGATCTATTTTATGCTAGAAGGTGAAATGCCATTTGGTTCATGGAGAGAAAGTGAGCTTGATATTTATGCAAAGATCGCGGGAGGACAACTGACTATTCCCTCTACTTTCAGTCCTGAAGCTGCAGATCTTATAAACAAGGTCTCGTAACTAGTATGTCAAACTTTTAGTTTTGGAAAATTTCCGCATATGCTGACTTATTCTTTATTCTTTTGCATGTGTATGGTCAGTTACTTGAAGTTGATGAACAGAAAAGGCTAGGATGCTCAGGTCCCGATTCTGTAAAATGTCACCCTTGGTTTAGTGGTGTTGACTGGAAAGGAATTAGAGATAGAAGCTCTCCTGTTCCTCAAGAAATAATCTCTCGTGTTAACCAACATTTAGCAACATTTCATCCTGAGGACTGCACAGCTCCTTTAGCTTCCCCTTGTCAGGATGTTGATCTCAACGTTCCTGAATGGCTTGAAGATTGGTAGATGAATCAAAGATGGGGGTCTTGTGTGTTCCAACTTTTTGCCTTGTGGAACTGTTCTCTCATCAGCGAGAGTGAACTCCAGAGATACGAATTCTGAACACATTTGCATACTGAATTTGCTCGGGACATGAAGTTTTCAGGTAGTGGCTAACCAATTCAATGGAGAGAATAAAAGTCTAAAATTCAATTCTTGTTCCATTTTAACCTTTATACATTTGTATATAGGTAAATGTGTAAATGGGTGAGGTTCTATTTTCTTGTTGGTTGTGTTTTGTAGACTTCTACGACGTTCTCGGTATGAGGTGCCAAATTTTGCCCTTTTTTTTTTCTGTAAAAGTAATTTGACTGGGCCTGGCCTATGGAAATAGGGCGCCATTGTAATTCTTTTTCCAAGGTTGATTTAATATTAGTATGTTTCGTTCCATGTATATTTTCCTCTTCTCATCTTCTATATTCTATCTAAATTATATCCCCTGGCTGACGATTTTTAGGAAATGGGACTTCTCGCATTTGCTTTTTTAGAAGTCAATTTTTGAAAAAAAATAAAATTAATAAACTTTTCCTTTAAAAATATAAATGACATATTATTATTATTTTTGGACCTTATTTCATGCGTACATCCCATGTGGTAAGACATTAAAAACTAAACTACAGCATTTTGGCATTTAGCTAAATGATTAATGATGTTATCTAGCCATTTTTGCACCGTTCAGGCCGGAAAATATTATAAAATAGAATGTTTTAGGAGTTTAAATACCGGACTATTTAACTTGGTATTGGCCGGTATTTGGAATACTGGGTATATACTAGCTGATATCAAAAATTTTAAAAAATCAGGAGTATTTTTGCAAAAAATGAAAAATTTTAATAATATGTCGTAAAAACAGCCCCTGCTTAGACTACGTATAGTAAAAACATTAGACTTATACTACAACGAAAAGGACATTTGACTACAAAAATATCATAGCTAAAGGCCCAAAAATTGTCACTAATAGTTATTAGTGTCGATTTATAATTATCACTGAAAATGTCACCAAATCTACGTAACTGAAAATTATAGGCGACATTTTTGCTAATTGTCACTAATAGTTTTTGTCTGCATCTTATTTTCGTAACGAAAAACTATTAGCATTGTTTTGGAAATTGTCGCCAATATTTTTTGGCTACGCTAAGTTTTCGTATGTAAAAAATATTAGCTAAGTTTGTATACACGTAGCCAAATATTTTTAGTTTATTAAAAGGTAGCCAAAAAGTTTTGTTCACGTTTCAAATGGTTTTAGCTACGTTTTGTAAAATATAATCAAAATATAATCTACATTTTAATGAAATGTTATATCATATTGAATTATAATTATTTGTTACATTTTAAATCCATATTATTATATATAATATCTATATTTTTTGTTATTAGTTTATTATACAAAAATAATTGAAAATTTGAAGCATTGCATATAAAAAATAAAATATCATTAAATTTCTTCGTGCTCAAGATTTTAAATACAACTTTTACAATAATTATATACAAAATAATAAATATAGGGATTAATTTGCACGATATAATACAAATTACTCAGCCCTGTTGCATCCTCTTCTAATTTGTAATATGAGAAAAAAGTATTAAATCTAAATTATAATAAAAACATAAATTATAAGAAAAAATTATAAGAGATGTAATTAAGACAATTCATTTTCATCTTCACTGCTTTTATAATCCAGGTCAAGTAAATTTTTAAGGTACTTTTCACGCTTGACCAATCTTTTTTTTTCAGTATGTTGAAATATAACCTTAAGCGACTTGTTTTCTTCTTCAAGACCTTGAATGTATGTTGATGTTGAAGAGGATGAAACACATGATTTTGGGTCAAACTCAAGACCTGTGATATAACTGAATCATATATCAAGCATGGTATTGCAAATGTCTTCTATATTTCCCTCAGACATTGATTTTTAACAAATGTTGCATCTTATGCTAAAATTACAAAAATAAAACTAATATTCGATGTAGATATTATTAGTTAGTACTACATAAATAAATATACTTACAATTGTAAAAATTATACTTATATGGTTATTTTCTACTTCTTCTAACATCCAACCTTGACCTTTCTTATAGCAAGTGAGTTTGTATAATGTGATCTTATCACGCTCTTATCCATGTAGTTCCTTCTCACTCTGTTTTATTGATACAATTATTGATATAATTATAACTTGTCAACAAAGATCTTACATATTCATTTCGGATGAAAACAAATGATTTGGAGCCTTGATTGTGAGGAGTTTTCAATTTTCCTCTATTGACCTTTAGCTTCTCACATTTTTCCTAAATAAAGAAAAAAAAGATAGTCATTAAATCATCTAACAAGACTAATGGAAGCAAATGTAAGGGAAACAAAACAAACCTGAACTTTGGGAGCGGCCCACTAATCAGATAAATTATTCCAATTTTCTAGAGACATCTGTTCGGGAACATGTCTCTTTGCCTCCACATCAGAAGGAAAAGATTTGTAATACTAATCGCAACTTATAACGATTATCCCTAGTCATTTGTTTCAACAATGAAGTCACATAGTTTGAGACATCAGGGTTGTTGATATCGACGATATTTAATTTCATCTCTGAACAATTTGTGAAATTGTAATTAATTTTAAAATAAGTGAAACAATATTACATATAGTTAAATAAATTGAAAGTTTACCTAAACTTTATCCAAAGCATTTTCAAGCAAGTTGTCTTCCTTCAGGCAAGGTAATTTTATTCTCACAATAATCCCCACCTCACTTGACAATTTAATAGATTGGATCTTGTCTAGAAGATGACCTTATGAAGTATCAATATGTACTGACATCTTGCTATTCATTACAACATTCATTCGATATAACTCATAACCTCTAGTTATACCTCTACATCCTTTTCTGATGTTGACCAAACCTTACAAAAAATGAATAATGATAAGAAAATACACATTAAACATGTAAATATATATTTGAGCATAAGTCTATTTGTAGGTGTTAAAGATTAACAAACCTGAAGATCCGCCTGTAGTAGTTAATTCATTGTTGGTTGAGGAAGAATGAGGTTGTTGGTGACTTGCTTCATTGGTGGCTGAGGTCGAATGTTATTATTGGATAGGAACTGCTTGATCTAGTTGAAGTTGCAGATCTCTCTATTCAATAATTTCAATATCTGCCACCTTTTTCCTTTTGTTTCTAGCAGGTGCTATTATATTGGATAAGCAAAGCTTAATTATCACAAATTATGGTAATTATAATCCAGATTCATATATAAGTGTCCTAAGGTTAGTGAAATTAGGATTGCACACGTCATTAGTTTACATGTCACTAGCTTTAATAGGTTTTAAAACTTAATCTTGTCTAATTAGTATGTAACTGGCACTTGAGTCAAGTATGTAACTGATGCCAATTTGCTTTTATTTCTTAATAGTTCCTGACCCTGACAAGTTTAACATTGTTCTCCAACATGTTTGATACTAGTTCTTCTTTACTTCTTACTTCTCTAATTTTTAACACCTTCAAACTTGAATTGATCTTCAATATCTTCTTCAAAGTTATTCTCCACTATAACTTCCAATTGGCTTCAATTTCTCCTCAATTAGATAACTATGGAGAATGTTACACTCAATTTCAGAATCTCACCTCTAATTATCACCTACAACTCAATGAAAAAATGAAAAAAAATTCATATAATTCACACAAAATATGCTTTACAAGTGATAAATTATAAAATAATTTAGCCCTTATGAATATGCAAAATATAAACTTATTATTATATCACCACATCTTAGTATAAATAATACCATAATTCTATATAAGCTTATCATAAGTTTATACAAATAATGCAATGGCTTTACATAAAGGATAACTTCATAATATATAAATAAGTAATACAATTACTTTAATATGTCAATACCACATTTGAGTACAAATAATATAAAAAATACCATGAATTCATATAAATAAGTAACAACTTTACAACATTTGTCCATATCATAACTTAGAACAAAGAATACCATGATTTCGTACAAACAATATATTGAGTTCATATAAAAAATACCATGACTCTATTAAAAAAAATATCATCCTGCTATATAAATAATTCACACCATTATTTTAACATGTCAACATCACATCTTAATATAAATAATATCATGATCCCATATAAACTTTAACATGAATACATATAAAAAAATATCACAAATTTATAAAAAATACTTTAACACTATATAAATAAGTAACACTTTTATTTTAATATATCAATATCCTATATAAGTATAAAGAATGTCATGAATTTATAAAACTATAGTATGATTCCGTACAAATAATATCATGACTTTGTAAAATAATATCATCAAAATAAATAAATAACACCTTTTCTACCATTTTTCAATACCATAACTTACTGTAAAGAATACCATGAATCCATACAAGCAATGTCATGATTACATACAAAAAATTTCATCATACTATATAAGAACATGAAACATTTACTTTAATATGTCAACACCACATCTTAAGTACAAATAATATCATGACTCCAGACAAACAATAGCATGACTTTACACAAATAATGATACAACTTTATACTAAAAATATCATCACAATGTACAAATAACTAAAACCATTATTTTATTATGTCAATACCACATCTAGTAACAAATAATATTATGAATCTACACAAAAGATAGTTTCACACTATACAAATAACTAACATCTTTACTTTGATATGTCAGCACCACATTTGAGTATAAACAATACCATTAAAATACCTTGGATGTATAGAAATAACTAACACTATTACTGACATATGTCAATATCTATGAGTCCATACAAATAGTATCCACTTAAACCAAAAAAATCACATTATATAGGTAATTAATTCTATTGCTTTAATATGTCAATACCATATCTAAATACAAATAATATCTTGACCTTATACAAATTTTACGATGAATTGATACAAACAATATCATGACTCTATACAAAAGATAACATCATACTATAGAAATATTAACACCTTTATCTAATATGTCAATACTACCTATGATTACAAATAATACCGTGATTCTATATAAACTTTACCATTATTCCATACAAAAAATATCAAGAGTTTAAACAAACAATATATCACACTATATAAATAAGTAAAAACATTTATTTTAGTATATCAATACCATATTTGAGTATAAATAATACCATGATTCCATACAAACTATATCATGACTTTTGTAAATAATACCGTGACTTTATACAAAGAATACTATCATATTATAGAAATATCATAACTTAGTACAAAAATACCTTCAATAAATACAAATAATATCATAATTCTGTATTAAAAAAACCATTGCTACATATTCTATGTTAGCTGTGAAGATCCTATATTATATCTTTATAACCATTTATTCATTTACGTTAAAATATCATTTATTAAGTCATTGTCAAACATGGCTAATCTAGTGATTTCCATAAATTTATAAACAATATGCAATAGTAATTTGATACAAATACAAGAACTTTATATATACGATTATATGTTAAAGGCCAAAAGTAGTGCATCTCTAATAATATCAAATGTCCCATCTCCTTTATTTTTTTCCTATCTAACACTTAACATCCAAAAATAATATTATTTAATATATTCAATTAAGGTAGGAAAGCAACTTGTCCAATAATTAAAATGATTTGATTTAGGTAAAATGCTTGGTACACTAACCACCAATACAGTACATAATATAATAATTATCATATAGTGAAATCAAAGGTGATCTTTTAAAAATTAAGTTAAAAGATTATTAGTTAAAGGATAAATATAAAGGAAAATATAGCAAGACTCATTAACTAATTTCATTAAAGGATAAACATTTCATACAATGGTTATGTAATTTTAACTGAAAAGTCAAGAATAGTTAACATGTTCCATAATCAAGTAAAAACTTATGCTATTAAGAGCATCCAATAACTCAATTGAACCTTTCATTTCAAAATACAATTCGTAAGTATGTTTACTTTTATAAAATAATTTGTCACATTTGCAAAATTTCACAAATTCAACTAAATGCATTAACCAAAAATTTCCACAACTCATATAAATTTAGACCTAAGAAGAAGAATAAAATAATACTAACTTTATCAAAATTTCTAAAATTTTATTTCATCTTTGGATTTTCTCAATTTTCAAAACTTAAAATAGCAATAATTCATTTTAAATGTAAGATAATAGTCATCTTTTCAAATAATGTTAATGGGCATACAAATTATACTGATTTGTGCAACATTCTATCTCAAATTTGAGTAAAGGGAAAATTTATGTAGCTATATGGATAGCAAATTTGATTATAAAGTATAAGATAATTTACTTAAACCTTAATTTATGATTAATTATGAATTTATAATCACATAACAACTCAATTGAATCTATAAATTCATAAACAAATAGATAATAGTTTTAACTTCATAAAGAACTATTGAAACTTAGAACCTATTTCCCAAATTCCATAAAATGCAATGACTATATACTTTTAAAATAAACTTGAGTCAATAATAACGAATGAAATTGAAGGTATAAAACCTTAAATATACTTCTAATTGCATTATTTAATCACCAATTTCATATAATTATAAAAATTTTAAACATTTTTAAAGTCCATAATTTTCATCCGTAAGAAATGCAGATTTAACTATCATATATAGTAAACTTAAACGACAATTCTTCTGAAATTAGGTAAATTCTAACATGAAATTTATGAAATTGAACCTTTAATTTCATAAAGCAGTAGATACTTATGTTTGTTTTTATAACTAATACCATTGATAATTTGAAACATCCTTAAATTGGATGTAATGCATAAAGTTTAAACTAGTAATGTATGCATAAATTGATTAGATGAAATGAAGTTAAAGGTATCGAAGCTTAAATATACTTGTGCATCTCATTTTTATATAATAACACGACCATTAACCTAGCTCTATTCAACGTAACATACAAATTTCAACTTGATTTAGAGATAGATATGAGTAACAAACATTATCATATAATACTATAATCTTAATATAGAGATGAACTTGAGCTTAAACATCCCTATGTTTCAATTTGCATACTACGACCTAAATTCTTTGTAAGAGAACTTGAGAAATCACAAGCATGTTCCAAGTCATAGACGATCATCTAGCCTATATGCTCTAAGTTTAATCATGAGACCCCCTCTTGTTAGATGTTGTGTAATACTCCCTATCTTCTCTAAAGAAAAACACAAGAGTTAACACAACCATATTTCATAGCATATAGTTTTCTTATATGGAATATAAAGTGTAACATCCCACCCCCTACTGGAAAGGTAAAATAGTAAAATTGGCATATGATGAAATGGATCGGAATGACTTAGG